>JAGQAX010000020.1:922500-1080000 GCA_019142605.1 Cephalopholis sonnerati
GAGACGCACTTCTGGACAGACGAGGAAATTGCATTCATGCTCCGACAGCTAAAGGAGCTAGACATTTTGAAGTTTATGGATGGTAGGAACTAGTTCAATATGCACTATATTAAAAAGGACACAATGCTGCCTGTCATGGTCGAGTCAGACGTACTTGGTCAGAAATTTGATTTTCTCCTCTGCATGTATACTCATACAAGACAAGAAGTCCAACTTGACTGATTGGCCGAGCTATGAGCTTAGCTCAACTACTGCGTGCATGTAAACATACTGATTGTTAACCCAATGGCTCAAGCCACTAGTGGAAGGACAGATATGGTCTGTTTGAGGTCAGGATTGAGGTTACATTCGTATAACCCATTTCTCCTCCAGCTTTTATATAGTGATTTACAAGAACCACACCCACCAAGGAAAGTCACTGAATAAATGAGGTAAATGAGGTTAGTTGCCATTGGCAGCTTGCTGAAATAAGCTTCCATGAGTACAATTCTCAAAACACATACATGAATTGACCACGTTTCATTTTGCATCAACTCTGCACGCCATGTGTCAGAATACAACACCGTCACTATGGTTACGCTCGCTTCATCAAGGCTGCTGCCTGGCTTGGTTATCAGTAATGAGGTTTGGGACAGTTTCAAATTTAATTAAAGCTGCAAGCAGCATTGAGCGGGCCCTCGCACCTTCACGCAACTCGAGGGCTCTGGCAGGACGTCGGCTCATTCCACCGTTCATTCCTGTGGAAGGCAGACCCCTTACGTAGGAGTTACACGTCATATCCCTCAAAACATATGAAGAAATGTAATTGTGCCAGTAGGTGGCGCCGTACTAATAACCACGTATTGGCATATAGATGTGTTCAGGGCAGGACTGTCATCAATCCTGTGAAGTTTGGGAAAGATTGGAACATGTATGGTGAAGTTGCAAACCAGTTACAAGCAAATTCAAAATGGCCGACTTCCTGTTGGGTTTGGCACATGGGTGCAACAGGCTTTTTTATACGTCTTTCAGTGATGCAAGTGCGTACCAAGTTTCATAGATGTAGGTCAAACCAGCTTTGGGGGCTGCTTCGTAGAAAATTTGTAGGGGGCGCTGTTGAGCCATGTTGGCACATCAGAGCAGAAAAATCCCATCAGACAACACAAATCGGACCCTGTCATATGTGTGCCAAGTTTCATGACTTTACAAGCATCCCTTACCCCTTAAAATCAATGTCGTCTTTTATGGCAAATTAGGCGTTGAGATGAGATGAAACATCACTAAGCTTGATGGGTGGTCTCGGGAGTGACTCCACATCACGCTCGCCAAATTTCGTGCGAATCGATCAATTTTCATGTCACTTGATTTTTCTCTGTTTATAGTGCCCCCTATTGGCCAATTTCCACCAAATGTGGCACAGATCCTCTGGTTGACCTTTGAAACAAGTGAATCGAGTTTGAAGTTGATAGCTTTTACTGTGACAAAAATATGCAACAGTATGTGTTTTTTAGCTAGCAGAAAAAAACTGTTTATTTTTAGCTAGCGCATTTTTTGGAGTAGCAAAATTCTTTTGATAACTTTTGGTCAGGCCAGTCTGGAGATTGTATGTGCAAAGTTTCATGAAGATGGATCTTAAACGCTAAGAGGAGTTCGAAGAAGTAGATTTTTGATGTTTTGTGACGTACAAAGACAAATATGCAGTAGGAGTGGGCGTGGCCTATGTCAGAATCAGAATCAGAATCAGCAATACTTTATTGATCCCCAGGGGAAATTGTTTTTGTTACAACTCTATCTAGGGAAAACGTGGATGTAAAGTTATGAAGATGTGACTGAAAATGTGGAAGTTACAGGCCAAAATGCGTTTGCGTCCATTATAGCGCCACCTAGTGGAGAAGACCCACAATTTTTGCTAGGGGTGGTCTGTATCCTATTCTATATATACCCTGTGAATTTCACAGCCCTCAGCATAATACTTGAGCTGAAATAAATGTTTGTTGTTTATCTTGTAATAAGCCACGCCCACTTTGACCAGTCATGACTAACTTCAAGTTCTGGTGTCAGGAGTGACCCAGCATCATACTCACCAAATTTTGTAAAAATCGGTGGAACCATTTACGAGATATAAGTTTCCCATATTTGCAGCGCCCCCTAGTGGCCAAAATTAGGTAAATTTGGTTCACCCCCTCACAGGCACATGTCAAGCAAGGATCTCAGGTTTGGTGTTGTTAGCATGTATTTTGACCGAAATATGCCACCGTTCGCCTTTTTATAGCTAGCTAGAAAATTTTATTCGTTAATAATTTGCGCATATTTTGACCAATCAAAATTTCTTTGATAACTTTTGATCAGGTCCAGCTGCAGACTCTACCTGCCAAGTTTCACGCTGAACGAACAAAACCCCAAGGAGGATTTCGAAAAAGTAGGTTTTCCAGTTTTCGCGATTTTGCGCAAAAAATTTAAGGCAGAAATGGGGTTGGCCCCACCCAGGCGATTCAGCACTATTCAGGGAATCTGTTGATATGAGGTTTGTGAATGTGCGACATATGGTCTGGGAGTTATAGCCCAAAACATGTTGAGAAATAGTAGGGGGCGCTACTGAGCTATTTTTGTGTACATTGTCATGAAACCCCTACCATATGTAAATTTTCACCACTTCTGACGAGTCTGTGAAGTTTCATGAGTTTTCGAGTATGTTACGGCCCCCAAAAAGGCAGTTGATTTCGGTTAATAATAATAATAACTAGAACTGCAAGCAGTTATGATAGGGGGCCAAGCCTTCCCGCGCGACTCGGACCCTGGATCTCGCGGAGGCCACGGAAGTCGGCCCCGAAGGACGATGGGTTCGGGGCGAGCGTCTGGATGCAGGCCTACGTCTCACCCGCAGTATCATAATTGTAATGGGATCAGCACTGGAAGTGTGAAAGGCTGAATGTGTGTGTTGTGACAAGTCACGCCCGCTTTGACCAAACATCACTAAGATTTAACTCTGGCCTCAGAAGTGACACTACAACATACTCGCCAAATTTCGGGCGAATCTGATCGATTTTCATGTCACTTCATGTTTCTCTGTTTATTGTGCCCCCTAGTGGTCATTTTCCGCCAAATTTGGCACAGACCCTCTGGTTGAGCTCTGAAACAAATGATTCAAGTTTGACATCAATAGCTTTCACTTTGACAAAATTATGCAACAGTATGTCTTTTTTAGCTAGCAGAAAAAAATTGATTATTTATAACTACCACATTTTTTGAAGTAGCTGAATTCTTTTGATAACTTTTCATCAGGCAAGTCAGGAGATTGTATGTGCAAAATTTCGTGGAGATGGACCTTAAACGCTAAGAGGAGTTCGAAAAAGTAGGTTTTTGATATGTAGTGACTTAAAACGAGAAATATGCAGTGGAAATGGGCGTGGCCTACGTCAGAAGATGCGAATCTATTTAGGGAACACGTGGATATAAACTTTATGAAGATGTGATTTAAAATGTGGAAGTTACAGGCCAAAATGCGTTTGCGTCCGTTATAGCGCCACCTAGTGGAGTAGACACACAATTTTTGCTATGGGTGGTCTGTGTCCTATTCTATATATACCCTGTGAATGTCATAGCTGTCAACATAATAGTTGAGCTAAAATAAATGTTTGTTGTTTATCTTGTAATAAGCCACGCCCACTTTGACCAGTCATGATGAACTTCAAGATATGGCCTCAGGAGTGACCCAGCATCATACCCACCAAATTTGGTAAAAATCGGTGCAGCCTTTTAAGAGATATAAATTTCCCATATTTGCAGCGCCCCCTACTGACCAACATTAGCCAAATTTGGCTCATGCCCTCACAGTCAAATGCCAACAAAGCATCTACGATTTGGTGTTGTTAGCATTTATTTTGACCGAGATATGCAACACTTTGCCTTTTTATAGCTAGCTAGAAAAATGTATTCGTTAATCATTTGACCATTTTTTGAACTTTAGGTCAGGTCCAAGAGAAGACTGTACATGCCAAGTTTCACGCTGATCGGACAAAATCCCAAGGAGGAGATAGAAAAAGAAGGTTTTTCAGTTTTTGCGATTTTGCGAAATAAAATTATAGGCGGAAATGGGCGTGGCCTAGCCCAGGTGATACAGCGCTATTCAAGGAATCTGTGGATATGACGTTTTTGAAAGTGCGACATATGGTGTGGGAGTTATAGCGCAAAACGCATTGACCTTGGTTATAGCGCCACCATCTGGCCAATTGGGATTTTTCTATTATGAGCACCATTTGCACACAACTTCCAGTCATTGGTGAAAATTTCATGTCTCTACGATGTACCATCTCACGGGAATTTGCGAAAACATTTCTGAAGAACAAGAATAATAATAATAATAAAACAGTAGGAAAACAATAGGGTTTCAGCCCTTCGGGCTGGAACCCCTAATTAAAGCTGCAAGCAGCGTTGAACGGGCCCTCGCACTCCGACGCACCACCAAGAGCGAGCGACCGCCCACCCCTGCGACCGCCGAGCGGAGGTCACGTCGCTGCAGTCTGTCGGACATCATCTGTCACGTAAGGCCCCCTTCCTGTTGCCAGTAGGTGGCGCGGTGAGTGTGGGTCTTGAGTTGCACCTACTTGTCCTCGAGACATGACGCCGAGTGGTTGTGTGAAATCTTAGGCCAACCGGAGTAAGTGTGTTGGAGTTACAACAACGTCCTGTGTTACAGCGAATAATCAACATTCGCTGCAACGCCATGGCTCTCCTGTTTGACAATAGGTCATGAGCTTTACAACAATTCTTCATCAACATCTTAAGGCTCTCCAGACCAAATTTGAGGCCAATGCGGTCAGCCTGTTAGGATAAGCAGGTCAAAACGTAGAACTTGTCATTTCCTGTTGCCACCAGAGGGCGCTTGGAGCATGAGGGGATTTTTTTGATGTTGGCGTGCTGAGGGCGAGACTACAATCATACCCAGCAAGTTTGGTGCCAATCGGACCTCTAAGTGAAAAGTTGTCTGCTGATTTAGGGGCGTGGCTCAGCCGTTTGACCACGCCCACTGACAACGAGCATATCGACGTATTCAGAGCGGGACCGGCAACACACCTGTGAAGTTTGAGGCCGATTGGACCGTGTTGACAGAAGTTATTACGACTTCCTCTGTTTTGGCGATACGTCGGTGTTTGCCACATTGCCACGGGAACGCCCTTTGACAATCGGTCAAGATCTTCGATAAACTTCATCTGCAAGTGGTCAAGCCTTGCCGGACCAAATCTGAGGCCCATCCGATCAACCAGCTGGGATAAACACATCAAAGTGTAAAACTTGTCATTTCCTGTCGCCAGCAGGGGGCGCTTTGACAGCGAGGGAATTTTTTGATGTTGGTGTGTTGAAGGTGGGACTACGATCATACCCAGCAAGTTTGGTGCTGATCGGACCTCTAAGTGAAAAGTTGTCTCATTTCATTTGTCATGGCGAAAGGCCAATCTTCGCCACCCTATAGCGGCCACGCCCTTTGACGAACGCAAGATCTTTTGATAACTTTTAATCACCAAGGGGTGTAGTTGATGCACGCCGAAGTTGAAGCCGATCCGATGAATCATGTAGGAGGAGATAGAAAAAGTACGAGGAGTGCAAATCGCCCAATCTGGCGGTTAATTCAAAATGGCCGACTTCCTGTTGGGTGTGGCCAATGGGTCCAAGAGGCTTTTTTGTGCGTCTGGATGTGATACATATGTGTACCAATTTTCATGCATGTCAGTGAAACGTGCCGCAGGGGCTGATGTTTAAAGGGTGTGGCCAAGCCATTTGGCCACGCCCATCAACGAAATTCATATCACATGTTCAGGGCTGGACTGTTAACACACGTGAAGTTTCAGGCAGATATGACCAAGGACACTGAAGTTAAGGCCACTTAACTGCGTTTTGGCGAACCGTTGACTTCGCCGCCCTGTGGGCGGAACGCCGTTCGGCGATATGTCACAAATCTTCATCATGTAGCATTACCAACGTGTTGAGGCCTTTCTGACCAATTTTGAGTTGGATATGCTGAACGTGCTCAGAGCTGCACCTCAAAGTGTAAAACATCACTTTTCCTGTCGTCAGCAGGGGGCGCTTTGAGAACGAGGGAATTTTTTGATGTTGGCGTGTTGAAGGCAGGACTACAATCATACCCAGCAAGTTTTGTGCCGATCGGATCTATCATGCCCAAGTAATAGCACTTTCATTTTTTTTTTGTTTTTTTGCGAGACATCAAACTTCGCCGCCACCTGATGGCCAAACCGTTTAACGATGGAAAAATTTTTAAATAACTTTTGATCATCAAGTGGTCTAGTTGCAGCACGCCAAATTTGAAGCCGATCCGATGAACCGTGTAGGAGGAGATAGCTCTGAGAGAACACTTGCAAATCGCCAAAATAGGTAAAAAAATGTATATTCAAATCAAAATAGCCGGCTTCCTGTTGGTTTTAGAAAAAAGTCCAACTGCGCAATTTCGTGCGTCTTGGGATGATACACGACCCACCCGAATTTCGGGGAATTTGGTCAAACGGGCTGCCGGTGGGAGCCGATTGAAATTTTCTAGGGGGCGCCATTTCGCCATTTTGCAACTGGCATCGTTGAGATTTTGCGTACACATAAGTTTTCACCTAGACGAATATGCACGCCAAATTTGGTGAGTTTTCGAATATGTTAAAGCCCCCAAAAACGCGATTCATTACACGGAAAAAAATAATAATTAAAGCTGCAAGCAGCATTGAACGGGCCCTCGCACCTTCACGCAACTTGAGGGCGCTGGCAGGACGCCAGCTCACGGTGCTCTTCATTCCTGTCGACGGCAGACCCCTCACGCAGGTCTTACACGTCATATCCCTCAAATCATGTGAAGACATGTAATTTTGCCAGTAGGCGGCAATGTACTAATAACCAAGTATTGGCGTATAGATGTACTCAGGGCAGGACTGTCATCATTACTGTGAAGTTTGGGAAAGATTGGAACATGTATGGTGAAGTTGCGAACTAGTTAGAAGCAAATTCAAAATCGCTGACTTCCTGTTGGGTTTGGCACATGGCTGCAAGAGGCTTTTGTGTACGTCTTTCAGTGATGCATGTGGGTCCCAAGTTTCATAGATGTAGGTCAAACCAGCTTCGGGGGCTGATTCGTAGAAAATTTGTAGGGGGCGCTGTTGAGCCATGTTGGCACATAAGAGCAGAAAAATCACATCAGACTACTCATATCGGATCCTGTCATATGTGTGTCAAGTTTCATGACTTTACAAGCATCCCTTATCCCTCAAAAACAACTTCGTCTTTTATGGCGAATAAGGCGTTGCCACGGTGACCAAACATCACAATGCTTTACAGCTGGCCTCAGGAGTGACTCCACATCACGCTCGCCAAATTTCATGCGAATCAATGAATTTCATGTCGCTTGATTTTTCTCTGATTATAGCGCCCCCTATTTGCCAATTTCCGCCAAATTTGGCACAGAGCGCCTGGATGACGTCTGAAAGAAGAGAATTGAGTTTGACATTGATAGCTTTTAGTTTGACAAAAATATGCAAAGGTATGTGTTTTTTAGCTAGCAGAAAAAAACTGTTTATTTTTAGCTAGCGCATTTTTGGGAGTAGCAATATTCTTTTGATAACTTTTGGTCAGGCAAGTCTGGAGATTGTATGTGCAAAGTTTTGTGAAGATGGACCTTAAACGCTAGGAGGAGTTCGAAAAAGTAGGTTTTTGATGTGTAGTGACTTCCAAAGAGAAATATGCAGTGGGAGTGGGCGTGACCTATATCAGAAGATGCAAATCATTTTAGGGAACATGTGGATATAAACTTATGAAGATGTGATATAAAATGTGGAAGTTACAGGCCAAAATGCGTTTGCACTCGTTACAGCGCCATCTAGTGGAGTAGACATACAATTTTTGCCACGGGTGGTCTGTATGCTGTTCTATATATACCCTATGAATTTCACAGCCCTCAGCGAAATACTTGAGCTGAAATAAATGTTTGTTGTTTATCTTGTAATAAGCCACGCCCACTTTGACCAGTCGTGACTAACTTCACGAAATGGCCTCAGGAGGGGGCCAGCATCATACTCACCAAATTTTGTAAAAATCGGTGCAGCAATTTACGAGATATAAATTTCCCATATTTGCAGCGCCCCCTAGTGGCCAAAATTAGCCAAATTTTGCTCACACCCTCACAGGCACATGTCAAGCAAGGATCTCAGATTTGGTGGTGTTAGCATTTATTTTGACCGAAAAATGCCACCGTTCACCTTTTTATAGCTAGCTAGAAAATTTTATTCGTTAATAATTTGCGCATTTTTTGACTGAACAAAATTGTTTTGATAACTTTAGAACAGGTCCAGCTGAAGCCTGTACCTGCCAAGTTTCACGCTGATCGGTCAAAACCCTAAGGAGGAGTTCGAAAAAGTAGATTTTCCAGTTATCGCGATTTTGCGAAAAACATTATGGGCAGAAATGGGCGTGGCCCAGCTCAGGTGATTCAGTGCTATTCAGGGAATCTGTGGATATGAGGTTTTTGAATGTGCAACATATGGTCTGGGAGTTATAGCCCAAAACAGATTGAAAAGGAGTAGGGGGCGCTGTTGAGCCATCTTGGTACATGAAAACACAAAAAGGACATCAGACAACACAATTTGCGCCGTCTGATATGTGTGCCAAGTTGCATGAGTTTTCCAGTGTCCCTTGCCCCTCAAAAACAAGCTCGTGTTTTATGGCGAATAAGGTGGCGCCACAGTGACAGCATTGGACGAAACCTCAAAGGCTTCTGCTTTGATCATCATCAAGGTCTTGGGAGTATGTATTTGCAAAATTGAGGTGGTTCGGGGGAACCTGGTAGAAGACGGACATGAAAGAATGAAAAAGTAACTTTCTGCCGCCAGTAGGTGGCGCTATGACGCTGATTCAAAATTTCTGTATAGATGTTTTCAGGGCTGGACAGTTATCATATGTGTGAAGTTTTGGAAAGATATGTCCACGTAGAGTCAAGTTACAGCTACTTTTGTCATCATGGCGAAACATCAAAGTTGGCCGCCACGCCAAGGTCACGCCCTTTGACGAAAACTCACAGTTTTCCATAGAAAGCATCATCAAGGCCTCATGGATAATTTCACCAAGTATGAGGTTGATGTGTTCAACTTTGGAGGAGATGTGCTTCAAAGTGTAAAACATGACAATTTCTACTACCAGTAGGGGGCGCTATATTAATCACAAATTATTGACATATAGATCTCTTCAGAGCGGGACTGTCATCAATCCTGTGAAGTTTGGGGAAGATTGGAGCATGTATGTTGGAGTAATAAACTACTTCCTGCGTTATAATACTACTTCCTGTTTGTAACGAAGTTTGAGGTCCCGGCACGGTCACACGGTGTGACGAAAACACAAGCTTTTGATAACTTTTCGTCGTCAATTTATGTAGGTGGGACAGACCAAGTTTGAAGGCGATCGGATAAAATCTCTAGGAGGAGTTCGTTCATTTACGACCCCTGCAAATGGCCAAAAATGCATGAAACTTGCACATTCAATTCAAAATGGCCGACTTCCTGTTGAGTTAAGGGCATGGGCCCAAGAGGCTTTTTTGTACATCTTGGTGTGTTACATATGCCTACCAAGTTTCATACATGTAGGTTAAACCAACCTTGGGGGCTGTTTCGTTGAAAATGAGTAGGGGGCGCTGTTGAGCCATTTTTTTGCACAATATCACGAAACCCCAAAAATATCAAATTTTTCACCACTTCTGATGAGTCTGTGAAGTTTGGTGAGTTTTTGAATATGATAAAGCCCTCAAAAAGCCAATTCATTAGGCAGAAAAATAATAATTAAAGCTGCAAGCAGCGTTGAACGGGCCCTCGCACCCCACGCAACTCGGAGCCTGGCGCGGCCGCCACCGTGTCGCCAGAGGTCGACCGGCAGACGAGGCGCTGAATGTTCGCCTCCTTCGGACAGTGTAGGAACCAATGCGTTGCGACAGACGAGGCGCTGAATGTTCGCCTCCTTCGGACAGTGTAAGAACCAATGCGTTGCGACTTCCCGTCTCCACTGGGTGGCGCTATGACTCTGACTCCTGAGCGTCATGTGGGTGTGTTCATGCCAGGACTATTATCATACATGTGAAGTTTGGAGCAGATTCGACCATTAGATCCCATGTTATACTAATTTCGTGTTTTATGGCGAGACATCAAACTTCGCCGCCACCTGACGGCCAAACCGTTTAACTGAGGAAAAATCTTTTAATAACTTTTGATCACAACCTTGTCTAGATCACACACAGTGATTTTGAAGTCATTCTGATTAATCCTGTAGGAGGAGTTCGTTAAAACATGTCGAAAACGCCAAAAATAGCATCAAAATTCAAAATGGCCGACTTCCTGTTGGGTATGGCCAGTGGGTCCAAGAGACTTTTTTGTGCGTCTCGGTGTGATACATGCGTGTACCAATTTTCGTGCATGTCGGTGACACGTGCGGCAGGGGCTGATGTTTAAAGGGCGTGGTCAAGTCATTTGGCCACGCCCATCAACGAAACTCATATCACATGTTCAAGCCTGGACTGTTAACACACATGTGAAGTGTCAGGAAGATATGACCAAAGACACAGAAGTTAATGTCATTAAAGCCATTTTCAACGCGTTTTGGCGAATTTTCGACTTCGCCGCCCTCTGGGCGGAACACCGTTTGACGCCTAGTCACAATCTTCGTAATGTAGCATTACCAACGTCTTGAGGTCTGTCTGACCAAATTTGAGTTGCATATGGTGAACGTGGTCAGAGCTGCACGTCAAAGTCTAAAAACATCGCTTTTCCTGTCGCCAGCAGGGGGCGCTAGGGTAATTACAAAATTTCTGCATGTAGACGTGTTCAGGGCGGGAATATTATGAATCATGTGAAGTTTGGTGCAGATCGGACGATTAATGCCAAAGTTATAGCAATTTCGTTTTTCATGGCGAGACAAACTTCAAACTTCAAACTTCGCCGCCAAAAAGCCGATTCCGTGTTCGACGGGTAGCGGATCTTTGAATAACTTTTGATCACAAACTTATCTAGTTGGTACACGGCGATTTTGAAGCCGTTTTGATTAATCGTGTAGGAGGAGTTCGTCAAAATATGACACGTGGTAAAACGCCAAAAATGGCCTCTAAATTCAAAATAGCCAACTTCCTGTTGGGCGTGGCCTATGGGTCCAAGAGACTTTTTTGTGCGGCTCGGCATGATCTACATGTGTACCGATTTTCGTGCAGATCCGTGAAAATTGATGAGGAGGGCGCTGTTTATAAGGAGATTGCTCTTTAATGGGCGTGGCCTAGCCATTTTGACCCGTCCATTGCCGCGAACCCTAAAATATGTAAATTTACACCGCGACTGATGCGACCGCCAAATTTCAGGAGTTTTTGAGCATGTTAAAACCTCCAAATAAGCGATTTACTTTTGTCGTAATAATAATAATAATTCCTTCAATTTCAATAGGGTCCTCGCACGGTACGTGCTCGGGCCCTAATTAAAGCTGCAAGCAGCGTTGAACGGGCCCTCGCACCCCACGCAACTCGGGGCCTGGCGCGGCCGCCACCGTGTCGCCAGAGGTCGACCGGCAGACGAGTCGCTGAATGTTCGCCTCCTTCGGACAGTGTAAGAACCAATGCGTTGCGACTTCCCGTCTCCACTGGGTGGCGCTATGACTCTGACTCCTGAGCGTCATGTGGGTGTGTTCATGCCAGGACTATTATCATACATGTGAAGTTTGGAGCAGATTCGACCATTAGATCCCATGTTATAGCAATATCGTGTTTCATGGTGAGACATCAAGTGTCGACGCCATGTCACAGCCACACCGTTCCATGCTGAGCAATTCTCTTAATATGTTTTGATCACACACTTGTGTAGATGGTACACACCAGTTTTGGAGTTCATTGATTCATTTCTGGAGGAGGAGATCATTAAAATACAACACGTGGAAAACGCCAAAAATGACTGTAAATTTCAAAATGGCCGACTTCCTGTCGGGTGTGGCCTATATGTGCAAGAGGCTTTTTTGTGCGTCTGGACACGATACATGTGCATACTGATTTTCGTGCACGTCGGTGAAAGTTGTTATGGGGGACGCTGCACTTTAAGGGGCGTGGCCAAGCCATACGGCCACGCTTATTGATGAAAGTCATACTATACATTCAGGTCTGGACTGTTAACAAACATGTGAAGTTTGGTGAAGAATGGACAATGTATGCCAAAGTTATACTAATTTCGTGTTTTATGGCGAGACATCAAACTTCGCCGCCACCTGACAGCCAAAGCGTTTAACATAGGGAAAATCGTATGATAACTTTTGATCATCAAGTGGTCTAGTTGATGCACGCCAAATTTGAAGCCGATCCGATGAATCATGTAGGAGGAGATAGAAAAAGTATGAGGAGTGCAAATCGCCCAATCTGGCGTCAAATTCAAAATGGCTGACTTCCTGTTGGGTGTAGCCAATGGGTCCAAGAGGGTTTTTTGTGCGTCTGGATGTGATACATATGTGTACCAATTTTCATGCATGACGGTGAAACGTGCCGCAGGGGCTGATGTTTAAAGGGTGTGGCCAAGCCATTTGGCCACGCCCATCAACGAAATTCACATGACATTGTCAGGGCTGGACTCTTAAAACACATGTGAAGTTTCAGGCAGATATGCCCAAGGACACTGAGGTTAAGGCCACTTTCCTACGTTTTGGCGAAGCATCGACTTCGCCGCCCTCTGGGCGCAACGCCGTTTGACGATACGTCACAATCTTCATCATGTAGCATTAACAACGTGTTGAGGCCTTTCTGACCAAATTTGAGTTGGATATGCTGAACGTGCTCAGAGCTGCACCTCAAAGTGTAAAAAATCACTTTTCCTGTCGCCAGCAGGGGGCGCTTTGAGAACAGGGGAATTTTTTGATGTAGACGTGTTCAGGGCGGGACTACGATCATACCCAGCAAGTTTTGTGCCGATTGGACCTTTCACGCCCAAGTAATAGCAATTCTGGGTTTTTGGGTTTTTTTTTTTGAGACATCAAACTTCGCCGCCACCTGACGGCCAAACCGTTTAACGAGGGAAAGATATTTTAATAACTTTTGATCATCATGTGGTCTAGTTGCAGCACGGCAAATTTGAAGCCGATCCAATGAACTGTCTAGGAGGAGATAGCTCTGAGAGAATTCTTGAAAATCGCTAAAATCGGTAAAAAAATGAATATTCAAATCAAAATAGCCGGCTTCCTGTTGGTTTTAGAAAAAAGTCCAACTGCGCATTTTCGTGCGTCTTGGGATGATACACGACCTCCCCGAATTTCGTGGAATTTGGTCAAACGGGCTGCCGGTGGGAGCCGATTGAAATTTTCTAGGGGGCGCCATTTCGCCAATTTGCAATAGGCATCGTTTAAATTTTGCGTACACATAAATGTCCCCTAGACGAATGTGCACGTCAAATTTGGTGAGTTTTTGAATATGTTAAAGCCCCCAAAAATGCGATCAAGCGAAAAAAAAAAAAAAAAATAATAATTAAAGCTGCAAGCAGCGTTGAACGGGCCCTCGCACCCCACGCAACTCGGGGCCTGGCGCGGCCGCCACCGTGTCGCCAGAGGTCGACCGGCAGACGAGGCGCTGAATGTTCGCCTCCTTCGGACAGTGTAGGAACCAATGCGTTGCGACTTCCCGTCTCCACTGGGTGGCGCTATGACTCTGACTCCTGAGCGTCATGTGGGTGTGTTCATGCCAGGACTATTATCATACATGTGAAGTTTGGAGCAGATTCGACCATTAGATCCCATGTTATAGCAATATCGTGTTTCATGGTGAGACATCAAGTGTCGACGCCATGTCACAGCCACACCGTTCCATGCTGAGCAATTCTCTTAATGTGTTTTGATCACACACTTGTGTAGATGGTACACACCAGTTTTGGAGTTAATTGATTCATTTCTGGAGGAGGAGATCATTAAAATACAACACGTGGAAAACGCCAAAAATGACTGTAAATTTCAAAATGGCCGACTTCCTGTCGGGTGTGGCCTATCCGTGCAAGAGGCTTTTTTGTGCGTGTGGATGTTATACATGTGTCTACCAAGTTTCGTGCATATCAGTGAGACGTCCTATGGTGGTTATTTGTGTGAATGGGCGTGGCCAATCCATTTAGCCACGCCTATTAACGAAATTCATAACATATGTTCTGGGTTGGACTGTCAATATACCTGTGAAGTTTCACACAGATCTGACCAAGTACAGTGAAGTTATTGCCACTTCCTGTTTCATGGCGAGACGTCAAAATTCAACCTCCCACAACTGGCGTGCCCTTTAGATTCTGCGAGACCTTTTAATAACTTTTGATCAGGAAGTGTTCTAGATGGTAATCGGTAATTTTGAAGCCGTTCTGATGAATTCTGTAGGAGGAGTTCGTTAAAATACGATGCGTGCGCGACACCAAAAATGACCATGACATTCAAAATGGCCGACTTCCTGTTGAATTTAGCCTAGAGGTCCAAGAGACTTTTTTGTTTGTCTGGGGGTGATGGAGATGTGTACCAATTTTTGTGCATATCGGTGAGACGTCCTATGGAAGTAATTCATATGAATGGGCGTGGCCAAGCCATATGGCCACGCCCATTGACGAAATTCATATCACATATTCAGGGCTGGACTGTTGACACACATATGAAGTTTCAGGTGGATATCATCAAAAACACCAAAGTTAAGGCCATTTTTATGCATTTTGGCGAAGGGTCGACTTCGCCGCCCTCCGGATGGAACGCCGTTTGACGACAGTCAAAATTCTTCATCATGGAGCATTACCAACATGTTAAGGCCTTTCTGACCAAATTTGAGTTGAATATGGTAAATGTGGTCAGAGCAGCACCTCAAAGTGTAAAACATGGTATTTCCTGTTGCCAGCAGGGGGCGCTATGACAATTACTGAATTTTTTGATGTAGATGTGTTCAGGGCGGGACTATTATCCATCATGTGAAGTTTGGTGCAGATAGGATCATCTACACCAAAGTTGTAGTAGTTGTAGTATAATTTCGTGTTTTTTGGTGAGATATCCAAATTGACCCTTCCGCAGCGACCGCGCCCTTCGACGTGACGAAGATCTTTTAATAACTTTTGATCCCACTGTAGTCGAGCACGCACAGGTAAATTTTTAAGTCAATCCGATAAAATCTGTAGGACGAGTTCGCTCAAGTACAACGTGTGGAAATGGCCAAAAATGACCTTATTTTGAAAAAACAATTCAAAATGGCCGACTTCCTGTTTGGTTTAGGGTGTCGCTCCAAGAGGCTTTTTTGTGCGTCCCGGGATGATACATATGTGTACCAAATTTCATACGCCTAGGGCAAAGTTAAAGCAGGGGGCTTCGATTTTGAAAACTGTTAGGGGGCGCCATTGAGCCATTTTGCCACGCCCCTTTGTAACGACCATAAAATATCGAAATTTTCACCAGACGTGACGAGTGTGCAAATTTTCCTGACTTTTTGGGCATGTTCAGGCCCTCAAAAATGCGATCAAAGGTTTAAAAGAAAAATAATAAGAATAATTTTTATGATTTCAATAGGGCTCTCGCACGGTTCGTGCTCGGGCCCTAATAATAACTCCTTCAGTTTCAATAGGGTCCTCGCACCGCTAGGTGCTCGGGCCCTAATAATTCCTTGCATTTCAATAGGGTCCTTGCACCGCGTGGTGCTCGGGCCCTAATAAAGCCAAACACCGCACTGGACCAGTACACAGAAATGCCATTTCAGCAGGTTTGCATTTAATCAAACTGGTTTAAACTGGTATACTGGACCAGACCAGCAAAACCAGAAATCGACCCAACTTTGTCAATGGCACTGGTTAGGTTCCACAGAGGGGAATTTTGCTTTTACTGCAAAGAGAGTCTGCAAGTAAGCGGAAGTGGAAGTAGGGTAAAAGGTAAATTTACCCAGTGGTGGTACTTCACAGAGAGAAGGATGCAGAGAGATTGACAGCAATGCTAACAAATAGGCAGTGGTGGAGGAAGTATTCAGAGCCATTTACTGCAGTAAAGATACTAGTAATACCACATTGTGAAAATGCTCCACTACAAGTAAAAGTACTGCATTCAAAATCTTACATTAGTTAATGTAAGTATGTGAGCTGTGCAGGGACAGCAAAATGTAGTTTAATGTTATTGAACCTAGGAATATATTTGATTTTATTGTACACCAACATTTTAAGTAAGTAAGTAAAGTTTATTGAATATAGCAGCTTTCACAGAGCAAGGTTACAAAGTGCTTCACTAGATTAAAGTTGATCAAATTAAGACCATGAAAGAGGTATTAATGATGCTGCTAAAAATAAAAGTTAGAAAGACAACTCAGATTGTTCTTTGGAAATATGCCTCTTGGTATACAGTCCCTGGATGGGTATCATTCAACTTTTCTCCATGGTCTACTGGTAAAAAATCGCAATAACTCATAATACTGAATCGCAGCATTTGTAAAATCACAATACTTACTGAAACGGCACCCAGTTGTCGTGATGGCAACGAATCGGGAGATAAGCATATCATCCTAGCCCTATAACCGATAGTTACAATCAGGTTGTGGTTTTTGTGGGGGTTATATGCAGGACTATTTCTTGGCTGGGAAGAGTGACTTCCTTGAAATCCTAATAAATAACTCTTGACATTATTAAACATGTACTTCATCAGTTTTTTTTATTGCATTACTATAAATTTAGGAAATCTCAAGAACAGAAGAAGCAGCAGAGGCTGACATAGTTTGACTTTTAGCCCTTGGAATAGGTCATGCTTCCAAAACACTGGCTCCTTCATCATCAAGGACTTGGTTAAACTAGTTATTTCTATTGATTCAAATCGATCTTCATTTGAATGATCTGATACAGATTCATTGAGTTGAGATTAATCTTATAATAAATGCCTTTTCCCACAGATGCATGCAGCTTCAACCCCGTTAATCTCACTGGTATTTAACAGGCCTGGGGCTAAATTATTAAAGACCTGAGTATTGATAGGTTACTCATGACATTACACTACATATTATAGAGCAAAAAAGTGGATGTATCATAAGAGTTTGCCCCTTGTTGATACTTCAGACATCTGAGTGCTCTTAAAGAACAGGGTCTAGGGAACAGTGACATTGTCTGCTATTTTTTGCCTAGTAGACAGCAGGGTGCTATCTGAAGCTGTGGCTTCTAAAGTGGAACTATTTTCACCATGAGCAGAGGGAATAATGCTCTCTCATCTAAAGCAGCATTCCTCCTCTAATGCCCTTATTTGGTGAACTGCAGTGAGCTTGCAGCCCTGGGACCACAGAGAGCAGGAGAAAGGGAGCCATAGCCCCAGAAAACCACAGAGGAAATGTCAGATATACCCCAGACCCAGACATTCCACACATGGCCTGCCACAGCAAGCACCCAGCTCTGCTTCATCACATACTTGAACAGTTAGAGGAATAGTTTAGCAAGTGCATTACTGTTGCATATCAGGCAAATCAAATAGAGATGAGGACTGTAAATGGATAGATTGACTGTCAGGGAGAAACATTTTTTTAGAAGGATGGAAAAGTGGTGAGACCACCCTGAAAGCTCTAAAGTTGAAAGGTCAATGACCATGGGAACATTTTGAAGGAGGGTTTGGGAGGGGACCGCTTTGCTCCAGAGCTTCTCCTGTCCTATACCATACTTTAGAAAATTACAAGCAGTTTTGTCACTCAAAGTTGAATTCACTGTTAGTGATTTTCCATCATGGCAATGTTAGAAGAAGCTAGACTGGCAGTTCCTGTCAGCAAAGAGCTTTGATGTAGGGTGCTTTTAAGGCACATGTACCCTATGAAATTGTAGTCTTGTCTCTGGAGCTTGCTCAGCCTGTAAAAACCTCCTGAAAGATTTATCATGTTTGGAGTGGGTGTACTCAACTTAATTCTAAAGCCGGCTGTTGTTTTTCAAGCAGTTTTCACAGGACTTGGAAAGTATACTATTGGACAGGGGCTGCAGTAAAACATAAAGATTTTAGTATGTAGTGAATATGTTTCCCTTCCCTTCCCTTCTTAGTAAAAAGCATTTGACTTGTCAGTCTCCTGTGGGTTGTATTGTCTTTGT
Source organism: Cephalopholis sonnerati (assembly GCA_019142605.1). NCBI lineage: Eukaryota > Metazoa > Chordata > Actinopteri > Perciformes > Serranidae > Cephalopholis > Cephalopholis sonnerati. Next base: position 940,557 of record JAGQAX010000020.1, read on the forward strand.
TTAGTTCAGCGTCTTGGTGTGTTTTATGGCCTCTTGAGTCATGTCAGCAAGCGTGACTGAAATCTCAAGATGAGTCTGTGAGAAAGTTGTTGATTGTAATAATATCCTATTGGAAAGCTAAAAAAAAATAGTCAGCCCCATGGAAGGCAAACACAATTGGAGGATAAGGACGTTGCGTCAAAATCAAACCAATGACAATTCATTTGCCTTTGAATAGTAGCCTTGGCAAATCTGTCTCCTTTGTCTGGTGCCAGTAGCAGTGGGCAATCTCTAAGCAACAAGTTGCTTTTATACTCTCAGGAGTAGGATCAGCTGACTCCACCAATCAGCAACAAATAACACAAAAAACTCACCTTTGGGCACTGTGAATGTCACTTCATCTCTGCTTGGTCTCTGAGTCAGACCCCTTAAATGTACGCTTATACTTGGCCAGTTAAGCAGGATCTGATTCAGATTCACTTCATCTCCGCTTGGTCTCTTAAACCCAGTTTCCACCAAACACTCTCAGTATGGTACCTTTGGAACCAAAAGTAACCCTTCAGATACCTAGACCCGCTTTGCATTTCCACTGCAAACAGTACTTAGTTTAACTTAGTCACTGCTCTGTCCAGCAATCGCTGTCTTTCCTCTTTACTTGAGACACAGATGGTCCATTTATCGTCCACAGAACGGAGTTGCACATCGACATTTTCAGAACAAAATAGAGCAGGCTGCAGTGTGAATCTCTCTTGATGGGATATTTAAAAAAAGTGCAAGTGCCGGGGTTTAGTGTTACTGGAGCCCACAGGAACTTCGCAACACCTTTTTTTTCTCCAAATGAGGATTAGAATTTATGCAGTTCACTTAATCTGGTCAAAATTATTATATATTTTTAAACACTTGAGGATCCACCTGTTAAGGTGGATTTAAGGTGCGTTGATGGATTCATGTCATACCACTACAAGTAAACATTCCACCTTAAAAGTTACAGGCAGTCGGCCCAGTGAATGTGAAGTGAAAGTGAAAGTTATTTTTTTCTCAGCCTACAGCTGCTGCTAGAGGCAAAAAAACATCCTATCATTTTATAGTTATAGTTTACTAATGTATGTAAAACTTGCCACGGTATGAACAGTGGTTACATAAGCCTCAAAACCAGCCACAACTCAGCCCTGAGCAAGAGTCAGTGGACTGCACTGTTTCTTTCTCCACCTAATCGTACTAGATCTTTGTGCTAGGTACCCCAACAGAGGGGTGACCAAAAATGGGGACGGAAAGGAACAGGTCCATTGGTACCATTCACAACTTTTCACAGTGAAAATGGAAAAAATGTGTACTGCACTGAACTGTACCAGACTGCTTGGTGGAAACGGGGCTTATGTGTCAGCCCTGTGATAGTCTGGCGACCTGTCTAGGGTGTACCTTGCCTCCTGCGCAATGTCAGCTGGGATAGGCTCCAGCCCCCCCACGACTCCTAACAGGATAAAAGGTTACAGAAATGAGTAAATGAAAGAATGAATTTTCAAAAAAAAAATTTCAAATTCTTTTTTCCATGCCTAAAGAGCACTAAAAACACAAATCTTGAATGAGGTATTCATAATTCATGCATGAAAGGGTTAATATGTAACAACGTGTGCAAAAGTAAACTTTTTCATCTCCTTTATGCCTTTAGGGATATATCAAAAATAAATTGTTAACCTCACTTTATGCAACATCCCCCACACCCCTACCAACACTTTGGAGCTCAAGATCTTACAGTCTGTCTCCTCTTACAATGTTTAAACCAGACACTCCACACACCACTGTAACACCGTCACCACTTGTAACAGTTCTATACAGATTATTGGAATTCTTTTTAGTTTTCAAGTATTTGATTTTTTCATACTCTTAATTTATTCTTTATGTAGTTTCCTACAACTAACTCCTACAAACACCATTCCAACCTCGACCCTTATCTTTTGATGTAGTGTCAGTTTTTGGACAGTAAGAAGTGGTGGGATCCAATTGTGCCTTCTAAAAAAAGTGCAGGGGGCTTGACCTCTGTGCCCCCCATTTAAATGACATTCCAGCTGTTAGGAACTGTTAGTGGTGATAGATTTCTAGATGATGTACTATAGTCTTTGTACTGCATGTATGTTACCATTCTCATCCTACCAATTATTTTTATGATGTATGTGGCCACATTTTAGCACTGTATAGAGTTCCATACAGTTCCACATGCTGTTTATCCTACAACATGATTGCTTTTTCTAGTGGAGGAAATAGTTCCACAGCATCAACACAGTGTCCTTGCCATATTTGGCAGCTCCTGGGGGTTTATAGGCAGATCTTAATAAAGTTGGATCTGTGTTCAGTGACCATAAAAGGAGCTGGAAAGAGAGCCAGCACCTGTTTCACATCTGTACAACAAAGCCTGATAACAGAGCCGAGGTTTTAAAGCAGACGCAGTTGGAGAGGAAGTGTAGGGGAGTTCTTTAACGAGACAATAACTTATCAGGTTCAAATAACAGTGTTTTTTATTATCCTTTCATACAGAACATACAGAAAACTTCCATCTGTGTATTTTTGAATATAGTTATTGTTTTTATACCACGATATTTCAGTGTATATTTAAAGTAAAGTGCGTCTGTGTCGTTGCTGCTTTACAAAGCAGATCCAGCCCTACATTCTTCACTGATCACACACACAAAGCAGCTTTAGTCCAGCATCCCTTTGCTGTCATCTCCCCTTTTCACTCAGTATGTGCTATAACTGAAAGGATTTGCCTAGTCCCCATGGTGATCTGGTGATAACAGCAGAGCGTCCATACAGTACAGGCCTGATGTGCTCTGAAATCTGCCTCTTGAAAAATGGGGCCCATGAGGAATGAGGGATTCAAAAAGACTTAGGGGGAAATCTGCAGAGCTAAGTCTGTGAAACACTTCAGCACTGCGGCACGTTTTCCCTCACATCCTCTCTGTTTGAGTGTCAAACTATTTGAAATGTGATATCGATGATATTAGTGTTTGGTCGGGCAGTTACGCATCCAATATAAAAAATAAAAAATAAAAATAAGTAGGTGAATGGACATAGATGAAAACAAACCAGTGACTCAAGCACCCCATTACAGTTTCTTGTCTCTTGTGGTATTTTGCTCTGTATATTCTTACTGTTGTAAAACTTGTTGAATTCTGTGTAAACTGCTCCTCAGGTGTGCCATTACTTCTTTTGCTATATTCACCTGTCTGCTCCAGCATTCCAGTTTTCATTTAATCTAAAGGTTAAATCATATAGGCTAATACAATGGCTAATATATCATGTTGTGTCTCCTCTAGCCAAGCACACTGCCTCAGGGCACAGTGAATATGAACCTCTGTATGGACGTAATAGATGCTGAGCCCAAGACGGGTCAGAAGAACTCCCTGTGCATCATCACCCCAGACCAAGAGTACTTCATCAGAGGAGAGAATAAAGAGATCATCAATGGGTCAGTTGTTTTGATGGGTCTGTTGATGGGATGGGTAGAAAAAGATGTGCACACACAAAATGCAGGGTTTCCCAAAAATGTGGCCGGTGTATGTGTCCTTGAAGATTTAAATGTCCCAGACAGACTGGAGAAATTCCAGTGAGATATTATCTGTGCCAATTGAATAGATTCACATACACAACACTATTTTAAAACTGAATGAATAATTATGCTAGCCTCCGTTTATTGAGGCAACACATATACACAAAGAATTTTCTCAAGCTTATCCTGTCCTAACACTGAGTGAGTGTCACCCACAAAGTTCCTTTGATTGCATTATTTTCTTGTGGAATGTTATAACTGGCTGCGAGTGACACAGTGCTACTCTTTGAGCTGAACTTATGTTGGATGCCCTGTTTCTGTTTGCTCCTCTTGCTCACTTTGAAACATCCACAACTGACGAGAAATAGCTGATGCATGAAGTTAAAATGAAATGTTATTTATAGAATACCTCCTCATTTCACTACAAAAACATCAAAAAGGTGGAAGCTGGCTGGAGGGAGCTCACAGTTTGTGTGTTTCTGGTTTTAAAAGTAAAATCCTAGGAAGACAGCCAAGTACTCGCCCATCTGTTAGGTGGTTATGTCTCCAGTCAAGGGCACAGCTGATAGGTAGCCTACGTGGTTCGTTTACATGAGGCGTACATATTCACAGAATTATTTTTATTAGAGAGGCTTAATTATGTTGGACTTAAATGAATTTGTCACGTGGAAAACTGATATTTACTGGTTAGTGTAAACTCTGAAATGTCAGAAATACTTGCCTTTGTCGCCAGGTGGAGTGAACAGCTGGTGGTATACCCCCGAACCAACAAACAAAACCAGAAGAAGAAACGCAAAGTGGAGCCGGCAACCTCTCAGGTAATACTCCTTACACAATACACAAATGCTGTTCTTCCACACTGATGTGCTTGCTTGCTTGGCTTGGTTTGGTCTGACTTGGCAACTCCATTAGAATATGGCTACCCACTTGAAGGTCTGTCGTATAGACTGCTTGCCTTGAGTGATGACATTTAAAAGCAGCGGACAATCCTCATTATTTTGCTGCGAGTATTTTTCCATCACACAGCAGCACAGGTAACAGAAGTTTACCTGTTAGTTAGTGGACCTGTTTTTATTGAAGACTGCTAACAAAGTTCTGTTAATTCAGTGATAAACACATTCCATTTCCCTAAAGACTCTTCACAATGAAAGTCTCACTTCATTTTGTTATGTAAAAGATTTTATTGTGAAGCAGCAAAATAAGGAAATGCTAAGTTTTCATCAACAGTAACTTAACACCACTCTTATACAGCTGAAAGTGAACATGAAACAGTAAAATATAATGGATATCTAAAGTTAAAACAGGACGCAGGAGAAAAACTCCAAACCACAGAGATTCAGTTAGGAGCTACCAAAGTACTGGGAGCTGAACATTTGGAGACTTTTAAAAACATCTTTCTCTCTGGTCTCCTGCACCAGTTAAGTCTGCCAATACACGCTTGTTTGAGGGGGACATGGGGGGGGGGGGGGGGGCAGGGTTAACTGTTGTTGGTGAGGCGCTACCACTACCCACTTGGAGGTGATCATGCATGCTTTTGGCCTGACCCAAGAGATGGTCCATCTCAGAAGCTGACTGACTCCGTCGGGCCAACAGTGCTAATACAAAAGCCTAAAAGGGTACTTGTCACAGCTCAATGTCATATTGCACTTTCATTGTTTTGTTGTTTTTGACTGCTTTATGTGTTCACGTCCAGGAGCCAGGTCCAGCCAAGGTAGCAGTGACCGGCTCTGGTATCCCAGAGGTGGAGAAGGTTCCAGACTCGAGCTCCATCATCTGGCAGGAGGAGCTGAACCAGAGAGAGGCTGAGGGGGCTGCTGTCTGGGCCCCTGCTGACCTGCCTTCAGGATCACCATTGCCCCCTGCTGGTAAGGATGTATAACATCTGTGTACATAATACACATAAAATTAATTTAAAAAAAAACTGAGCCAATGTTGTGAATGTTCTACAAGTTTTAGTGTTAAAAAATTGGGGTTGGGTATCGATTGGGTTTTTGCTGATACCGGTGCTAAAACCATACTTTTAAAACGGTACCGGTGCCTAAATTGTACCTTAACTGATACTTTAAGGAAATAAAGCACAAAACATGGTTAGTGACATTACAGAACAGGCTTCTTACTGCAAAGATTAAAGTTCGGCCCTAATTTCTAAAAAGTTGAGACGCTGTGTAAAACATTAATAAAAACATAACTGAATTATTTACAAAGCCTTTTCAACATATTTCCTATTGAATATTAAGATATTTAATTTTGGAACTGATAACCTTGGTTTTACTGCAAATATACATTTACTCTGAACTTGATGTCTGCAGCACGTTCCAAAAAGTTGTGACACGAGCATGTTTACCACTGTGACATTACCTTTACTTTTAACTTTCAGTAAGTGTTTTGGAACTGAGGACATTAATTGCTGAAGTTTTGAAAGTAAAATTCTCTCCCATTCTTTATTGATATACGACTTCAGTTGATAAACAGTGCAGGGTTTTTTCAATGGTAGACAGATCTAGTACCCACACTCTTAAACTACTCATCTATGCTGTTGTAACACATTCAGAGTGATTGTACTGTATTCACTTGATTATAAAGAATTGAATTGGAAAGAATTTTGAAGTCATTGCATTCTGTTTTTATTTATGTTTTATGCAACGTCCCAACTTTTTTTTGGACATTGTGTCATGTACTTAGATATACAAATATGAAAAAAAACAACACTATTAACAGATTCACATAATAACAGCATTCCCATACATTCCATTCCCAACATGTCTAACATCTATCTATAAAGCAAGGAATCTCTGTCTGTATCTGTGTGTCTGTGTGTCTGTCAGTCTGTGTGTCTGTGTGTCTGTGGCTCGCATATCTCTCAGACTATTTGTCAGATCAACCTGAGCTTTCGGATATGGCTTGCGCATGGCACGATGTTGTGCATCCGTCATTTTGAAGTTTTTTGGATTGATATTCACAACGTTATCATTAAAAGTTTAAATACCATAGACGTCTGTGTAACCAGTCAGCCTGTCGCGCTCTCGCTCGCAGCTGTAGCCACGCCCCACGGAATACAAGATCAAATTACCTACTGCTATACCGCTCTGGGTCACCCAAAACGTTGCACACGCTTACCCCGGATGTCCACTGGATCCGTCTCATGGGCAATTCACCCACGGCGCGGGTGCTGGACATAGCTGTCAAGTCTCCCGTTTTGGCCGGGAAACTACCGTATTTTACCCCTCTTTCCCTCCATCCTCCCGTATTAGTATTCTCCCGTAAATCTCCGGTATTATAATAAAAAAAAAAAACAACATTCCTCTGCCCCTCTAAACTGAACTGTCACTAGCCTCGCGAGAGCTGCCACCTGCAGTAGCCTGGGTGGCAGTTGTCGCAAGGTTAGTGCCGATACTGGGAACAAACCCAGAACAACAAAAGAGAGCGATGGATGGATGTGACGAAGGAGAAGGCGTTCCTGACAAAAAAACAAAGAAGCCCTGTAAATATCTCGAAAAATGGGACAGCGAATTTACTTTCCTAAAGAGGAGCAGGATGGGGCACATTATGAATTGAAAATATTTTTAAGCAATAAGCCCCGAGAAGCCGTGGGTTACAGTGATTTTACAACGGCTGAGGGGCGTTCAGTGCCCCTCCGCCATTGTAAAATCACTGTAACTCACGGCTTCAAGGGGCTTATAGCTTTATGAAATGGTTACCCTACATAAAGCCCATAAAATAAACATACACGAAAAAGAATCAACAATTTATTGGTAATAATGCAACAATAAAATTGAGAACTATTCATTCTTCCACCAAGCAAGATGGAGTGGACAGAATGGTTGCCAAGCAACACAGACGCTGCGGTATACCAGTGGGTTACACTGATTTTACAATGGCATGGAACGCGGCTCAGCCAATCACATTTAAGGATGGGAAGCACCCGTTTTATAAACAATAAATAAATGTGCTTCTTATACCCTTTTGTGTTTTCATTTAGGCTGTATTATAACGTAGGAATGTTCACAGCATTTCAGTGTCAACAAAGGTAGGCCTAGCAGATTCTGATCACCTAATTGTAGTTAGCAAGCGGTTGACAAGTTGTTTTTAGATATCTTGTACACCTGTCTTAAAATGTAAGGGATACTGGAGCTTGGTTGGGGTGGTGGGATGGCTCGCAGCGAGCGCCCGAAAATTTCCCTTATTTTCAAATCCAAAACTTGACAGGTATGGTGCTGGAGCTAATCGCGGCCATGCAAGTCTAAGTAAACTGCTCCACCAGAAGCGGCTCGGCGCTCCACTAAAAATACGCGCCGGGTCTATTTTTTGACGGACGCCGCGCGTCGAAGCGTCAATTTCCATAGACCAAATGAGTCAAACAGGAAGCCAGGCGCAGAAAAGATGAGAGTATCCGGTCAATTTTCAAAATAAAAACACCCATGAAAACTTCAGAGCGTATTTCACATTGCTGCAACAACATGACGTCAAAGTTTGTGGCCCCCGGCAGGTAGAGAAATCTTTTCTTTGTTTGTTGATGTCTTTTTACCTCCAGCGTTTCCGCAAATTATCGCGTGACATCATGATCTCGCGATCCGCCAATTCCAGCCGCTCGTGTGCTCGCCGCTATAGATACGCTTCCAGTGGACATTGACGCCCGGCACAGGACGGAAGAGTCCGTGCCACGGCCGGACCACGCACGCGACGGATCCAGTGTACACCCGGGGTTATGGCTTTCCCTTTCGTCCCTCCCCATATAGGAAAAGTGGTGCAGTTTGCATTAACATGACATGTTTCAGTAATCTCATGGGTAAGAAGTATTTCTTAAGTTTCACCACGCTGTTCTCATCTGCTCACGGTGTTTGCTGACCTGGCTACAACATGGTTAGATTGTCTAAAACATTGCCTAAACTTCCCATACCAAAGTATGGCTAGGTCGGAAACGTTTGTTTTTCCTTTCAGGCGTGCAGGGTTACGTGCTTGCTAGCTACCATTTCAAGATTGTTCACCTACGGAAAGCTAGGAAACCTAATGATGTTGCGTGTCTCTCCATATCTCAATGTACATTCATGTCTTACCCAATGTACAGTTTCTCTAATAACACTATGTAAGAGTATGTACACCTCTTTGTACATCCAACCATCGAACACAGCCTCATTTGGCCATACATGAAAAATCTACTTAAGCTTCCACTTTTTGATAGAAAAACATACTTCCTACGGGCACTGCACTGGTTACACAAAAAAGGGATGAAGGGTACTGGTTTGGGGACCTCAGAATCGCACCTCTGCTTTTCGCAGATCATGTGGTTCTGTTGGCTTCATCACACCACTGCATGCACTGGGGCGGTTTGCACCCGAGTGTGAAGCAGTGGGGTGAGAGTCAGTACCTCCAAATCTGAGGCCGTTGTTCTCTGATGGAAACCGGTGGATTGCCCCCCTCCGGGTAGGGAAAGAGTTACTGCCTCAAGGGAGGGAGTTAAAGTTATTTCGGGGTCTTGGCCACAAGTGAGTGTAGAATGGAGCGTGAGATGGATCTGCGGTTTAGTGAGGCTTTTGCAGTGATGTGGACACTGTGCCACACAGCTGATTTACTGGTCCATCCACGTCCCAACTCTGACCTATGGTCATGAGCTCTTGGTAGACTAGAATAGAATAGAAAGAATGAGATCCTGGATACAAGCGGTTGAAATCAGTTTCCTCCATTGGGTGGCAGGGCTCAGCCTTAGAGATAGGGTAAGGAGATTGGACATCCGGAGAGAGCTCAGAGTAGAGCCGCTGCTCCTTCCCGTCAAAAGGGGTCAGTTCTGGTGGTTCAGCCATCTGACCGGGATGCCTCTTGAGCGCTTCCTTTTGGAGGTGTTCTGGGCATGTCCTACTGGTAGGAGGCCCCGGGGCAGACCCAGAACGTGCTGTAGGGATTACATATCTCATCTGGTCTGGGAATGCCTTTGGGTCCCCCAGGAGGAGCTGGGAAGTGTTGCTGGGGAAAGGGACATCTGGGGTACTTTGCTTGGCCTGCTGCCTCTGCGTTCCAGCCCCAGATAAGTATATGAAAATTGATGGATGGATGTGGTACCAATTTAATATCTAGTGCTGTGCTTCATGACCAGTGAAATTGTACTAGTACCATTTGATACTCATTGGCATTTGCAGGTAGGTGGTGGAGGGAATGTCACACAAGCGAGTAAAGTTAAGCGCTAGCAGTTTGCTTATCTGCTTGGGAAGTGCATGTTTAATAACGTGTAGCTCATGGCTCAAGAAAGGGGAAAACCCTACTTGTGCTGAAAATGTTTGATAGTTGCAATGGGGAAGCAGCTCTGGCCAGCCATGCCAAAGGATAAAAAGCCTCAAGAAGACCACCAAAATGCTGCTCAACAGATTGCCAGCAGCTGCAAATGTTTCACACCTGCCATAACCAGGCCAAATGACGCCACCTCTTCTACCAGTGCAACAGATATTGATATGGCTGTGAGACAATGTCAACCAAGGCTCAGTGTGTCCATTGCTGTATCAAATGATCTGCCCTACTATTTTAAAGTACTTAAATCAGATTGAAATGGTGCAAAATATAATGGAAAAGTTATGGAAAGGTTTTGATAATTTAGTGCAAAGAATGTGTGGGAACCCTGTAATAAATTTAACCTAATCCAGCTACAACAGTTTAATGCTAACTAACAGAGTCCTAATAACAGCCAAAATCTCTTATCCACCTTAACAATCCACCTAAAGCCTGGTTCATCTTCTGCCTGTCTACAAACCTCTGGTGGACAGGGAACCAGCAACCACTCGCACTGTGAAGAGGTGGTCTGAAGAGGCCGAGGAGGCTCTGAAGGACTGCTTTGAGACCACTGTGAGGGAGGAACTCAGCGATTCCCGTGGGGAGGTCATTGACAGTCTGACATCATGTATTACGGACTACATAAACTTCTGTGCAGAAAGCACCGTACCCACCAGGACTGTACGCCGCTTTTTCAAACATCAAACCCTGGATTACTCCAGATATAAAGGCTCTCCTGAAGGAGAAGTGGAGAGTCTTAAACTCTGGAACCAAGGAGGAGCTGAAGGCCGTGCAGAAGGAGCTTCAAAGAAACATCAGGCGGGGGAAGGAAGGATATAAAAAGAAGAAGGAGGAACAGCTGCAGCAGAGCGACGTCAGCAGAGTCTGGAGAGGTCTGAAAACCATCTCCGGACACAAACAACCAGACTCCCAGGCCAGAGGTGACCAGAAGTGCTTGAATGATCTGAATCTGTTCTTCAATAGATTTGTTCAGTCTGCCAATCCCCTGCCCCAGACATCACTGCTGCAACCCCCCACATCCTCACCCTCACTTTCCCCCCCACCTACACTCCTGGCACACTGCTTCAACACCTCCCCCACCCCCACTCCCCCTGACATCTCACCAACCCCACCTCATCACCTCCACCCCCCTGCTCCAGCTTGTCCTTCACTACCTGTCAGGTGAGAGATCAGCTGAGGAGGATAAAGATATGGAAGGCTGCGGGTCCAGACGGCATCAGCTCCAGGCTCCACAGTTGGTCTGTGCAGGATAGTTGAAACCATTTTCAACCTGAGGCTGGGGAGAGTACCACGGCTGTGGAAGACATCCTGCATGGTACCTGTGCCCAAGACTCCGCACCCCAAGGACTTCAGCAGCTTTAGACCGATGGCATTAACATCGCGCCTTATGAAGACTCTGGAGCGGCTGGCCCTGCAGTAGGCCCTTCAATGGACCCGCTGCAGTTTGCCTACCAGCCTGGCACTGGGGTGGATGCCGCCGTCATCTTCCTCCTGCATAGAGCTCTTTCTCACCTGGAGAAGCCCGGAAGCTCTGTGAGAATCATGCTCTTTGACTTCTCCAGTGCTTTCAACACCATACAGCCTGCGCTTCTGAGGGACAAACTGGAGCACATAGGAGTGGCTTATCTCCTCACATCCTGGATCCTGGACTACCTCATGGACCGGCCGCAGTATGTCAGGACCCAGGATTGTGTATTGGACTTGGTTGTCTGCAGTACAGGGGCTTCGCAGGGGACAGTGCTGGCGCCATTCCTCTTCACCCTGTACACTGCAGACTTTTCATATAACACCCCGACCTGTCATCTGCAGAAGTTCTCCGATGACTCTACCATAGTCGGCCTCATTACAGATGGGGACGACAGAGAGTACAGAGAGCTGAACCAGGACTTTGTGGATTGGTGCCTGAGGAACCAACTTCAGATCAACGCGGGGAAAACCAAAGAACTGGTGGTGGATTTCCGCAGGCACAGACTCCTGCCCCCAACACTGGTGAACATCCAGGGAAAGGACATTGAGATGGTGACATCTTATAAGTACCTGGGTGTTTATCTGAACAATAAACTGGACTGGACTGATCACACAACAGCACTGTACAGAAAAGGCCAGAGAAGACTCTACCTGCTGAGGCGGCTCAGGTCTTTTGGAGTGCAGGGGGCGCTCCTGAAGACCTTCTTTGACACTGTGGTGGCATCAGCCATCTTTTACGGAGTGGTCTGCTGGGGCAGCAGCATCACAGACTGGACAAGCTGATCAAGAAGGCCAGCTCTGTCCGGGGATGCTCTCTGGACTCTGCAGGTGGTGGGAGAAAGGAGGATGACAGCCAAGCTGTCATCTCTGAGGACTAACGACTCCCACCCCCTGCAGGAGGAGATAAAAGCTCTGGAGAGCTCCTTCAGCGATAGACTGATACACCCAAAGTGTGTTAAGGAACGCTATCGCAGGTCCTTCCTGTCTGCTGCTGTCAGACTACACAACCAGCAATGCTCACAATAAACTGCACCATGGACACTTTATGGGCAGTATGTCACTTTACACTGTACAAGTCACCCAGCAACATTCATTCATTAACATTTTTTACACTGCATTACTGTCCACCCTTGTTGTTGTTGTCTTTTGCACATAGTCATATTTTTCCACTAAATATGCTGTTTCGATGCCACTGTTTATACTTATTATTATTACTTATTGCTGTTTCTTGTATTTCTGTATCTTTTGCATGCCTAGTTTTTAAAACAAAATTTAATCTGACTCTTTCTCCTCCTGACTGCTGCAACACTGGAATTTCTCAATTGTGGGAGTAATAAAGATGTATCTTATCTAAAAGAGTTGAAAGCTTCTGTGGTGTCTTCTGTTTCTCTTGTCTAGGTGACTGTGCACTACAGGGCTCTGACACCGGCTCAGTGAATGGTGATGAGGTGGACCAAGGTAGCCTGGCCCTGCATGGCTCTGTGCCCCATCCCCCCAGTGACCTGCTCTCCCCGACAGGCTCGTGCTCCAGCCTGGGTGGTGTCCCACGCTGCCTGTCCCCAGCACCCAGCGACCCCTTCCCCTCTGGCAGCTCCCTGCTCTCTAATGGCTCCCACATCAGCGGTTCAGTCAGCTCTCTGGACTCAGATGCCAGCGGCAGCACCATGACCAGCACCGACAGCCACCCGACCAACCAGAGGGGCAGCCACTCCCACAGCCACCACGACATGTCACGATCCCGACGGCTGGAAGCAGAGGCAAGAAAGGCTGAGAAGAGGAGCCGTTTTAGGAGCCCTGACAGGCAGGAGAGAGAGGCTGTCCTCAGCCCCGAGAGAAGGTCAGTGTCTGCTTCTTCTGTCTGCTGCTGTTCCATAACAGTACCCCTTAAATGTCCTTTTTACAGTTTTATCTTATAAGAAACATTCTGCAATTGACCCTTCACCAAGCCCCACTCCTTTGTGATGTTTTGTCAAGCTGTCAGAGCTAGCATGGAGACACATTGTAACTAACTGCACTCCCTGAAAAAATATTATCACATTTTTGTAAAAATAAAAAGGCGATTTCAGAGAGAAGCAGACATACAAACACCGTATGTTTAAAGAATATATTATAGTAGTGTGTGCAGATGAACAGTGTTTGGCCTTCTCCAGCGCTGTAGCCCCAGGACCTCCACCAGCCGATTGGCAGGGAGCTCTGGGGGAAGCCCAACACTGTTCATCTGCACACCCCGTTTCCAATCACTAGTCCCTGTAGAGGAGGGTAGGTTTTCATTCACTGTTACCATTAAAAAGAGTGTGTATATTCAGTAGGCTATACCTGCAGTAGTTAGCTAGTTAACCCTACTCTTGTCAGGGTTTGAGTTTGGTTTTGAAATGGGGAAGAAACGTGTACAAACGTTTCTGTAATGAATGTCATTATTACACGTTCTCCAGGTACAACGTTTAGCTCCAAATAGTCTGCATTTTGTACGTCTGTTTTTTGAAACAACCCTGCTTCTGTAAAGCAAAGTATTTTTATTCAAGCATTCATCTATTTATATGTTGACACAATTTCTAAATTATACAAGATTCTAAGAAGTCTCCCCGCTTACAGAAAAGTCATTTTCTAAAACTGGGCTGTCTATGTAGTAGGAACATGCATGATCACAGAAAACAAAGGACTGTGGCATTCACTTTTGCTCAGGAGGTAGAAAACCTACATCTATCAGAATGCACTGTGCTGTACCGAACCAATAAAAGATGTAATTTAACTTGTAAGTTTTAACAGTAATCTGCCGCTTGGCCACTGGTGCTGTTTGCAAAGAGGTCACAGGACTTAGACACTTACACATGCCAAAGATGGCAGCATTTCAAACAAACCAAGTGGGTGAGGTGGAGATCATCTTTTTCCTCACACATTCAGCTTCCTGCTCCTTTTAGTCCATCCATCCATGCAGGTGTGAAAGGAAAAGGAGGAGAGAGAAAAATAGGAGGACATTCATATACTGACCCTTAAACACATAACTGGTTCACCTGAGCCAGTTAGGGATTTGACGGACACAAACTCTCCTTCTCTACAGACATGCCCGTACAACAGCCATAGAGACCATGACTTTAGGTCCTTTCAGATATGTACCTTTTTTACATGTATACAAAAGTGAATTAGGTACTGTAGTCACTTTTACGCGAAAGTCACAACAGCAACCAATTTGTCACTTTTTAAGGAGATCCTTCCGATGTCAGATCAGTCCATAAAATAGATTATTTCCCCTCACAATGTCACACAAACCAGGCTCAAGTCCTTGACCATGAAGAAGTTTGGCTAGCGACCTTTATTGCATTTAATTTCCCCTACTACAATCTTCATTTCCTGTCATCTCTCTACCATTAGCTATCTAATAAAGACATAAACAGTACCCATAACATAATTATTAAAGGAGAAAAATCCACCCCTTGTGCAAACATGTCTGTCTCCTTTTAGATTTTGCTTTCAGTCAAATCCATGTGCATGGAAGGAACTGTGAATATCCTGCAAAAAGCTTAACATACAGCGTGGAAGCAAATACAAATTGAAATACAGCTGCAAGCACCGATTCCAGGATTCAAGCCAGCATGGACTGTTAGAAGTTGAAAACTGCAAAGGATAAAGACCTTTGATAGTTTACATCATACATATATATACGTAGACACAGCACTGACCTTATCAACCTATTGCAGCGATACATCAGCAGCGCCGCCATATTGGAGAGAGTTGCCTGTAAACAAATGCAATGGTTTTCCTGGATAAAAGGCACTGTAAAGTTGATATTTTCCAACTGATTTCACTGAGTCATTTTTATTTTCCTGGGTTTATGATCAACATGTCGTAGGAAAAGACTGTTTGTCTCCACTTAATCTTAATCTTGATATTGAGGCTATGATCACTGCTGGATGCTCAATAGAGGAGTGTGTGTTATGAGTACGCGAACTGAATTAGTTACATGGTATAAAATAATTCCTTGTCATGAGGAATAGTAAAAGTACATAACAAATTCCAGCACTTGAATAGGCCATAGCACAGCACAGCAGGATGTCATGTGGGCTGATCCTGAACCAAATACAAGCAAATTTATTTATTTATTATAAAATTATTAAAATTATTATTATAAAAGAGTTTAGGTTCTAGAACGAATCAATTAAAAGGGTCCTCAGGATATTTTATCTGGCACCACGCTCCATAGGCCTTAATGCCTTTTTGAACCATTACCATACAAGGACATGGTGCTTGGAAAGAAATTGAGAAGACTGATAATGTATACGAAATATTTACTTTTATACGTGTGTCTGTGGGTTGATTTGCAGTCGCTCCGGTGTTATTGAGAAGTTGGAGGCCTTGGAGCTGGAGAATCCAGAGAAGATGGAGGTGGAAGAGTCTGACAGGAGTGGAGCCAGACAGGGCAGAAGTGAGCACAGACGCTTCCACAGAGAGGTAAATGTGCTGTGTATGTATGTGTGTGTGTGTGTGTGTGTGTGTGTGTGTGTGTGTGTGTGCTTGCATATTTGATTTAACAGCCAACATTATGCAGCAGTGTATAATGGATACTTGGAAACGCTGTTTTTAAATGACATCACATGGCAGAACAGATGTGGATGACCGCTCAGAGTGGGTTTTGCTCACAGTCAGATGCTGATAAATATGTGTTTTTTTCTGGCCCGAGATCTTTTGGTCTGGCACTGAAAGATCAATTTGCAAATGCAAATTAATCTGAACCTTCAGGCATAGACGTAATGACTCTGAACACAATGGATATTCAAATTGCATTGCCCGGGGGCCACTTTTGCAAAATAACAGGAGGCCAGGGGCCAGTCTGCAGCTACACACATGTTCAAGGGCATTTCTAGGATTTGAGGAAAATTGGGGCTCAGCTGAGACGTCTGTTGAGAGATCCGTGGGAAGCTCCCCACCACTTTCTTTGACAAAAAAGTTCTATTTTGATGCGTTTTTTTTAATGCAGTCTGGCACATGAAGCTACTTTCACACTGCTGTGTGAAAACTGGCAGCCTCCAGTCTTTTCAATGAGGGGAAGGTGGCAGAGGGTAAGTGGTTGCATGGCAGTAGAAGTATGAAGCAGTTGTCACCCATGTGAACATGCACAGATTTTGCAGTGCTTTTGCAGTGCTGCTTAGAGTTCATAGCGTTAAACTTCTGGCAGTGGCCGCCTGGCTTTAGATGATCAAAAACAAGGTGGCGGGCATCAAGGAAGCAGAAAGACAACAAGACGGAAGAGCTAATAATGTTGGTGTCTGAATACCTAGAGTTGTACAATACAGTGCTAGAAACTTATAAGGACAACCAGAGGAAAAACTAGGCCTGTGATAACATTTCCACCAAACTTTAGATGACTGGTAGATTTTCCAAATACGCCAACTAGTCTTTTCTTTGAACATAACCCACAAACATTTGGCATGACATAATTAAATAGCCAACACTTACCATGTATATGTAACATGAATTTCATCCATGACAATCTCTGCAAGGTGTTCTTGGAAAACTGTGCATGCCAATATGTCTCTCCATTTGCTGTTAAGCAGCCAGAACTCCAATTCCACGCTTACGAGGAATCTGACTTCATGTCCATAACATTAAAACAATGTGCAAAAATGAAAATTCCAGTATAATATAATATATGAGATTATGTCAATAGTTATTAGAGTGACTGATGGTGTAAATTATTGTCCAGGAGATGTAGAGGTTCCCAGTTTACAGTTACAAAAATATGTCTAGGAGGGGTGATAGTAATGACGATACGAAGTGCGTTAAGGTAACACATAATGTAAGGAGTGTGTCAGGATAGGAGTCTGTGTCAGTGGGGGTCCTAATCCTTGTTGATGTAGCAAGCTGCATTTGTTAAGAAACTTTTTTTTTGGCTTAAGGTCTTGTTCCTGAAGGACTGCAGCCATCTGTCGGAGGGGAGCGTTTTCAAAGAGTTTTTGTCTGGGGTGGGAGGGTTCAGCCACAGTCTTTCCTGCACGCCTCAGGATCTTGGAGGTATGCAGGTCCTGGAGGGATTGCAGATTGTAGCCAATCACCTTCTCAGCAGAGCGAATGATACCTTTCGGTCTGCCTTTGTCATTGGCTGCGACTGCAGCATACCAGATTAGGATGGAGGAGGTGAGGATGGACTCAATGATTTTTATGGTCCTGAGTGAAGATGGAGCCCAGGAAGTGGAAGGATTCCACAGTATTGACTGGTGAGTCACACAGGGTGATGGGGGCAGGTGGGGCTGCTTTCTTCCGGAAATCCAAAATCATCTCCACTGTCTTCTGTCAGGTTGTTCTGACTGTTCCAGGTCACTAGAAAGTCAGTCTTCCACCTGGAGGCAAGTCCAATGAGGGTGGTGTCCCCTGCAACTTCAGGAGCTTGACAGACTGGTGACTGAGGCTATGTCCACACGAAGACGTGTCTTTTTCAAACCGCCAATAAAATGATTGGATTACAATAGTGTTCTGTAAACACGGAGCTGACTTAAAAAATGCAGGTGTCAAAATGAAGCAGGTTCAAGCCACTGAAACCGCATAAAAAGGCTGCAGTATATATGCCAGCCAGGAGATGGCGCGCCATTAAAAACCGAAGCATTCAGCTCTGCACCGGAGAAGAAGACGCGGAGCATGCAAAAAAGCTTGCACGGTGTATACAAATGGGAGAAGAAGAAGAAGACCCAGAACAAGCACAACAAGGAGATAGCCAAAATGAATTCCAACACACGAGGGAAAACGGAGACTTTGGTTTGGACTGACGACAAAGTCGAGTTGCTGCTGCGAGTCACGCTGGATTACAAAGCCAGTAAACTTCAACAAAATGTTGACTGGGAGTCGTGTTAGTCGAAGTATGCCGATATAATGGACTTGTATCAGACAGTATCCAAAACAACCGACAGAGAAAGACTTCCTGCATGATGTTATCGGCATATCAAAATCTCAGATCACTGCCAAATTGAAAAATATCCGCACGAAATACAGACAAGCAGTGGACACCGAGCATCAGAGTGGCCAGGGATGAGTGGTCACTTATCTGTCCTACGGACAGTCATTGTGATGTATTTGCACATTTCGAGTAATTATAATAATAAAAAAAATACTGTTTGAGAAGTTGTTGTCGTTGTCATGTTTATTTTCACTAGACACACAATTCACACACTTTCAAACTAGCAGTATACTATACAGGTCACATTTGAAGAATGCACAAAGCTTTTAAGACCAGCTGGTGTTTTGGTCAGTCATGTTGGCCAGTCTTTAGTTAAGGATCAAGATACTTTGCAAGCACTCTCCTCACTCACTGCATTAGAAAATAAACTCTGCGACACACTGTGAAATGTGTATTTAGTCATTAAGGCTGAGAATATGTTACTGATTTACCCTACTTCCTTCATATCATATAAACACATGAATGTCTTTAACTTCTACTTTATATTACTATTACTGAAGTCTGCTGCTAAATTCAGCTTCATGTTTCACTCAGAACAGTTTTTAGTAAATCACAAGTTATAAAAACGTGTACACTGCATGGTTAATGCAGACGAGCGGAGGATTAGCTGGGAAACTAAACATTTATGCACTTGGAGCTACAGTTAATACTGAATTATGTGTTAGTATCTCTTAATAAGTCATCATAAATCATCTTTAGAAGGAGCAGATGTTTACCTTAAGCTAACTCGGGACATGTTAAAGGTAACTATATTTTAACGGAGCAAGGCGAGCTAATTGCTACTATGCTTGGTTGCTTTGAGATGGCTGTCAGAGATGGCAGAGGTATGATCACATAATCCTGTTTGAGAACAGGTGGTGTGTTCCACCTTTTATTTCCCAGTTGCTCTTGGAAAGAAGAATAGAGTACTGTAAACAAACTGTAGCGTAAATAGTTGTCTATTGCTGTCTGTAATCGGCCATTGTTGTTGTTGTTGTTGTTGTTGTTGTTGTGATGGGACGGCTTCCTGCCAGAGTTAAGTCAGAGGTTAGAGAGGTGGGGCTATGACATCATTGCCGGCCAAAAGTTGCGTATTGGCCATACACACGAGTTAACCTTTGAAACAGTGGAGCCACAGAGGCTCTGGAGAACAAGCCGAGTTAGTGACATGCAGTAGAGCCGAGTTTGTGAGATGCAGTAACAGGACATGAATGTTAGCAGGCGGACAAGCGCACCAACTCATTTTCATCTCCTTAAGCATTTCACTTCTCTGACCAAAATGTCCAGTGTTTCCACTGAAGAATTAAAAAAGTGAGAAATAAATCTGCTGGTGTTGATTCCCTGATGTTTATAAGCTCCTCTTAGGTGAAAGAGCTCCGAGTACTGTGGCAAAAACACTGAATTAGCAGATAAAACAATGTGCGCCAACTCACTGTGGCAGCCATCTGTAGAGTCATCTTGAAAGAATCTCTTTTTCAGCCTCATTTTGAACTCAGACCTGCAAGGAAGTTATCCCCAGTTTGGTCACCTCCCTGAGCACCCAACAGAGAAACAGCAATAGCCACTGGATTTTCACTTTGTCCGATCTCTTGGCAACCAGTGGGGCCAGTTGGTATACTAAACTTTAGCCAAATCCTTTTGGAAGTAAGGCAAACGCATCTTTTTTTCCTCAATAAAAGCTGTGAAAGTGCAGTTGATCGTTCTTTTCTCAAGCAGAAATATACCACTCCAGTTTGTTCAATACTGATGTGACAGCGGCTGCAACAGAAGGTCCCACTGCAGTCTTCTTGCTTGTTTTCTGCACTCCTCTTTAGTTTCATCATCTCAAACACACTCCATATAAAATAAATGGTTGTGATTGGTCATTTATATCTCAAGCTTCTGGAAAACTGTCCAAATGGGAGGGGGACCAGATGCATCTGCTAGAGCAAATAAAACATAAGCCTGCCGGTTTGTCTGGTTCCCAGGCAGCAGATCTTTGTCAGTCATGCACAGATGAAATACATACATACACCGATCAGCCAAAACAATAAAACCAGTGGTCAGTGAAGTGAGTAACAGTGATCATTTTGTCACAATGCGGTGTTCTGCTTGGAGACCTTTGGTCATGGCATTTATGTGGATGCCACTTGACGCCCTCCACCCACCCAAACACCGCTGTGGGCTAAGTAATCCCCCCTCACAGCAACGGTCCTGCCTGATGGCAGTGGCCCCCCCAGCAGAAAAATTGCCTATGCCACACCAAAAACGCTGCTCAGGAATGGCCCAAGGAATGTGTCAAAAAAGCTAAAGGCATCAACCTGGCCCCCAAAGTCCCCAGATCCAAATCTGATCAAGCATCCATGGGACGTGCTGGTACCTCAGAGGAAACCTAATCCACGGTGGGTCCTCCCAGGACCCAGACTGGACTCAGACTTGTCTCTGACATGGCAAGGCATGGACACATGACCTCTGGATGGCATCCTGTGGTGTCTGGTACTGGGGTGCTGGCTTTGGATTATTTGGACCTATCAGTTGTGAGGTAGAGAACCAGCACTTTCCAAGAACACGTTCCTTGGGCCATTCCTGAGCAGTTTTTGTGGAAGAATATGTGGGTTTGACAAGGAACGAGTGGTTCATGGCATTCTTCTCAGCACATTGATGCCCACCCAAACAGCCAAAATCATATGATGTACTATAAATGATTTATAACGATTTCTGTTGATCATATGTTGACTTTTACATAGGCAAAAAACACTACTCTTTGGTATTACTTTTTTTTTGGTATAGTTTTTCACCATAAGTCTGAGCTTTAAGCTTTACACAGATATAAAAATGTTGAAAAACTTGCATGTATTTGTTGTTTAGGGGCAGAGACATGACATGGGTCAGGGCCTGGATTTTCCCTCCACCCTGCCACCTCTGAGGAGAGCCAAGTCCCTGGACAGAAGGACAACTGAGTCGGTCATGACGGTGAGTGTTTACTCTTCTCTGGCTTTAATCAAAGGGCCTCATCAAGCTGTAGGGTTCATCTCTGCAGCACCGTCTGTGACCGGCAAAGGTTAGAATGCATATAAACACCAGTCATCCCAGTGTTTTTTAGAGGAAATTACTTCTCCCCAGGACCACAATGAGCTTGTCTTCCAGTACATTATCAGTGTTTCCCCTATATGCAACTAGCAGCGGCGCACCGCCGCTGATGACATATTTATTTCTTTTTTTCGTTATATTATTTTGCACTTCATATCCAGGTCAATTCACACACTTGCGAGTAAAGCATATAAGAGGAGAGGAGAGGGCTACGTCTGATCTCTTCACAAACTCACAAACTAAATAGCCCTTTCTTATTTACATGACGGCATGTCATTTCTGTCTCTACATGGTCACGCGTTATCAACTCTCCTCTGGTCTCTGTATTGTGCATTTAACATTTAACATTTAACAGAGTAGTCCCATTGATATGGGCATGCCCAGGTATATGCTGCACAGGTAAGCAGGTAATGACAATAACAAGCTATGGCTGACGTTACTAACTATTCAGAGACGTCTTGAAGTAACCTCTGTACTTGAGAAACTTCAGGCTGTCCAGTCTCTACCTCCGGATCGGATTCGGGATCCAACACATACGGCTGTATTTCAAAAGTTGACATTTTCAAAAGTGAAATTCTCTCAACTTTTGCACCGGCAAAATAAGGAGGCGGGGCTCGGCAGCGCTCGCCAGCCCTTCGGAAGTCCTCAGGAGTGTGACCAATCACAGCGGAGTGGGCTCGGCGGGAGGCGTACACGGAGGAGGGCTGGGGGTGGAGTAAATTACACAGACCGTTTTCATGGGATGCAGGAAATACAAGGAAGCGATGCAGTGAGAGGCACAGCATCCCAAAGATATACAAAGCTTTCTGTGCAGGTAATCGTGTGTAGCTGCTCTATAGGAGTCCAAAAATCAAATACAAAGGCCCGAAAATGACTATAATAGTTCCTCTGCAAAAAAAAAGTTAATTAAAAAAAAAAATCATCTAACTTTATTTTGACAGTAGCTAATTTATTTAACTTTATTGTAACTGTTCATTTAATACATTTTGTATCTTAGTAGTCTACAGTACTTTAGAGAGGATTTCAAAATATCGCCATATATATCCTCTATCGCGATACAACCTAGGGCTGGGTGATGTGGACAGAAATTCATATCTCTGTATTTTTAGGCTGAATGGCAATAAACGACATATATCCCGGTATTTTCTACAAAGTGGGCTACATACTCAGTTGCAAGCTGATCCACGGCTGACTGTGCGTCTAAACTGATAATGGAAACCCAAATCGGCACAGCATGGCTTCCACTTCAACTTCAACGTCAACTTTATTTGTCCCCAAAGGACAATTGATTTTGCAGCATGACAGACAAGGACACACAACAGAGCCTACAAAGGGTACACTAAGGGCGTAAGGGATATAGGCACTGAATGTTGTAGGCTCAGGAGAATAAGGAGTGGCAGGTTGACGTTACAACCCCAATACAAAAAACAATACGTGTTAAAATTCAAATTAGTAACCAACCATGGTAAAAAAAAACCAATAAAAATAAATATCACTAGAGTAAATACAACGGATTTAACAATATAGTTCAACAACCACGGTAAAAAAAAAACAACAACTCTCAGACAATACATGAAATAAACAAGATCTGTATAGTCGGCAAAACCATGAAAACACTCTCAACACCAATGTCACCATCATTGTAGTCACCATCACATCACGTCAAGACCCAAAACAACCATCATCATCCTCATCATCAACAGTAGTAACAGCAGGGTGCCATCACTGTTATCTACCCCCAAGACCTGAGTTTAGGAGGGAAATAGCAGTGGGAATGAATGATCTCCTGGATCTGTTATTCTTTACAGCAGGAAATCTCAAATGGCTTGACTGGATGTGGCCAAAAGTTACAGAGGAAAAGGCACTCAGTAGGGTTGGGCGATAATATGGTAATAAGGTATCCCGCGGTATCTAAAAATATCAACGGTTTCAGTTTCATTACCGTCATTTAAAAAAAAAAACTGCTGCGCATATAGGCTTATAGGGGCCTAATATAATATCAAATATAATTTATTTAATGCCTAAATAATGAGTGTTTGTGTGTCTATGTATGTCTGGTTGAGTTTTCCATTTAATACTATTACAATTTAAAACTAATAGTAGGCTATAATGATTCTCTTGACTGTTGTTTCAAGAGATGACAGTTAATTAAGTTTTTGGATGTGACATCGTCATGTGACAGCTCAGAAGCGAGAAAGAGAAGAAAAGATGGCAAGCCGCGCATCAAGCGAGTTGGTCCCCAAAAAAGCATAGCTTCTGCAATTTGGCAGCATTTAGGCATGACAAGGGAGAGCCGCCGAATGTCGACGAGGCTGTGTGCAAGATTTGCATGAAGACAGTGACAGCGAGAGGAAATGTAATTGAGCCAGGCGTTTTCCTCTGATGTCAAGGGTTGCCCGAAACCTGTGCCTTTGTGCCACAAGCTCTCCATCAGAGCGGGTGTTCAGCACTGTGAGCAAAGTTGTCAAACCGCTACGTGCCCTGCTCAAGCCAGAAAAAGTAAACATGCCGATTTTTCTGGCGAAAAACCTTGAATAGTTTTGAAGCATGGGTTGCTGCTATAGTTATCAATGTAGTTTGTTTTTATTCATTTTCAATGAGGAGTAGCCTGTTCTGACGGAAAAAAAAGTTTGGACGTGGAGAGGGTGAACTTTTCAAACTAAAGGTAGGCTCTAAAAATCAATGAACAGTGTTTCCCGTTGTGTTCTCAGGATAGGAGAATATATACCCATTTTCGGTTATGCCTTGTTATTTATTGTTCTGTTTTTACTTATTTGATAAGCCCTAGTACTGGATGCTGTAGAGTTGTGCTTTTAATTTATTTGATTTACGTTGATAGGTTCTAAAAATAAACCAACAGACAGTACCCGTTGCGGTCTCGGGATATGCTGTACAGCACACATTTTAGTTACTGCCTTTGTTATTTATTGTTATTTTATTATTTGATAAGCCTGTAAGTATTGGATGTTATAGGGCTGTGTTTTAATTGAATTGATTTGTGTCGATTACTATACTGGAAGTGGACTGTAGCCCACAGACAATTTGTTGTTATTTTCCTTCTGTTTGGTTGTCTGCTGCATTTGCACTTTTTGAAATATTTGTTAATAAAAGTTGTTAATGTTGGACATGTTTTGCTGTTCTTTTTTCAGTATTCTAAGGCCTATGTAATGTTTGCTATTCTGTTTGTGAATGGTATAGGCGCAAGCCCACTTTTTGGTGACTCCCTCTGAACTCTACAAAGTGATTTTTAATTAGTCGCGGTAATACCGTATACCCCAGGAAAATGTGGGGAAGGTTTAACGCTATCAAAATTTGGATACCACCCAACTCTAGCACTCAGTATTGTACGTGTGCTGCTGCGGTAACTTCATTCATCTCACAGACTGATTTAGCGTAGCTTGTGCAACATATAGTCCGATGTTACACTGTAGACCAGGCCTATTCAATTGCCGGCCCGTGTGCCACATGCGGCCCAGAGGCAACCTCTGAGTGGCCCGGGCAGGGATTGGTACCAAGACCTGGTTTTAAATGGCCCAAGGCAAAATTAATCAAGACCGTAATAATAACAAGCTTCAACATTATCGACTCTTTCACTGTTACTTTTTAAAGTTTTGGTTTTATGTATCATCATCATTTTGCAGCCCCTCTCCACACACACAAAGACACCCAAACACAACAGAGTGAAGTCAGACGACAACAGAGAGGCCACGGTGCAGATGAAGGGAGTATAACTTTAAGATTACTCTAGTTGACGACAACTACACTTGTTACTGTAAGTAAGTGCAATAAAACCTCGGCCAGTACTTTATCAATGCATGTGTTCAGCATGTAGAAAGCCATATTTCAATCTGCTTTGTCCACAGTCTCTCATTCACCACTATTATGATTTACAGTCGCCGTTTACACAAACGTCGCGCTAGGAGGGCTAACTAAAGTGAAAGCTGTCTTATGTAGTCTAACACTTAATCTAATAATGTACCTGAGTCTCCTCAGTAGGAGCGGACAGAGAGCTGGATGAATGACTGATACTGATGTCTGTGTTCTTCATGCTTAGATAACATTACTTTCTTCACTCAGTATTGTGATGTCAGGAGTAATATTTATTTTATTGACATGCTAGATTTGTTTCCAGTCAGATATTATTAAATTTATATTGTGGCTTTTTTGTTGTAAACATGACTGTTGCTGCCATAGACTGTATAAAACTATATCCTGTGCATTTGACCTAAAAAAAAAAAAAAAAAGTCAGGAGGTGAGGTGTGTGCGTTTGTGGAGGAAAGAGGGGAGAGGGAGAGGGAGATGCTGGTAGAGTGATAGAGTGTGTTATTAATTATTGTTTATGCCACTTATTATGCTTCTGTGCATTAAATGCTCTTTTTTTATTCTGTTTCTGCATTATGTTGTGCTCCTCAATGTCTGGCCCATCAACATTTTCTGGTTTTAAAATCTGGCCCAATTGAATTTGTAATTGAATAGCCCTGCTCCCTGCTGTAGACTAATGAACAGACAAATTAAACAGAGGAGCAGCTCTGTGTCTCTCTTAGTGTCACTGGTGAACCTGTGAGTAAGTGAATGGCGTGGAGCTGTGCAGAGAGTGTGAGAAAGGAGAGGTGCACACTGGTAGGGGTTATGGAACGCAATCTCACCCTATATCGATAGGAACAGTATTGTCTAAATCTATATCTTGCTTGAAAATATATCGATGTATGTACAAAATCGATATATCACCCAGCCCTAATACAGCCTATCAATTTTGTGATATTTGTTTATGAGTCATATCGCCCAGCCCTACTTTTAAAGGACTCACAACTTCAGCTAAACTTTGATCTCCCATTAAGTTGAACAAAGGAAAAGAGTTTTGCTTCACACTGTAGGACTGTCAGTTCAGCCAGTTTCAGATTGTATGATTTGTATGATTTCTGAAGTTGCATTTTTCTGTGATCTTGATGTGGTGGTGAGAGGGTGTGGATGTTGTAGGCCAAACCTCCATGCTGCAGGGGAAGTGCAGCCCCCTTCTGTCCCTTCCTTCTTCAGGTTATTTTTCTTATTCTGCTCCCTATCTGTGCAGATTTTTTTCACTGCGTGTATTCATTGCACCTATTCTGTGTCATGTGTGTTACTGTATTTCTGTTGGCTAGAGAAGCAAAACAGGTGTCTGCCTTTCTGTGTGTGACAGTGTATATCACAATTTAGCACTGCTTGCTGAGGTCACCGTCGTGTGTGTTTCTTCCACTGTGTGGAAATCACAACAGACTACACCAGTATTGAGCACTGGATTCTGCATTCTGAGCTGGAACAGCACAGAGTAACAAATGGCAGAAGTTGCTCCTGGCCAGTGGTCCACATTTAGGCAATCTCACATCTCCCAAATTTGTCTTATCCATTGCTAGGGTCAGCTTCTACCCTAAGCTAACTTGAGTGAGCATGTGTTTTGTTGTGCTTAACTTTTGAACAATGTATTAACATTTCAATTTTGTACTTGAATGTATATCATTGCCAGTGTCATTTTTAATCTGTCTACTTGTTGGATTAATTTGTTGTCTGCTTTATTTTGTTACATGTTAAGGTAGAAATGTACTCCAACACTTTCAAAAAGAAAAATGACATGGTTCATATTTGTATTTGATTGCTTTAGAGATCATCTCTACATGCTGAACAGTTTGACACCTAAAGTTACAGACTTAAGTTTTTTCATCATCTTTTCTTTGGTCCCTATTCTCTTCTAGCCGGATTTACTGAACTTCAAGAAAGGTTGGATGGTGAAGCTGGATGAGCAAGGCCAGGTACTTTGTTAACTGTGTGCCAAATACAATAAATTAAATCATTATTTTTGATTTCTTATTTTTTTAAGTAAAATCTGTTTGAGTAAAATAAATCCTGAATAAAACCTAAATTTAAAAAAACACATCCAGACATATTGACAAAGAGCAACAAATAGATAGAATGTTGGCATTTATCTAAAGAAAAATAGCAATGCAGTTTCACTCTGATGGGTCATCAAAATGGGAGTCCAAAGGCCAGTTCATACAGTATCTGACCATCCAACTAAAGCTCCCTTGAATGACTGTAGCATTCTATGGCCTTTACAGAGGTGTGGTCACACTTTGATGTTGTGTCTTCAGTGAACTGAAAAGACAAGGATGGAGCCTGAAGGTTTTAAAACACATTTTTATATGATATATAGAGAGGCAAACGTTGTGCCAATGTAGAGCAGGTTTTACTGACTACATGGTTAATATGTGACAATTTCTTCTTTATATCTTATTACCTTAACATGCTCTGTGTATGTGATTGGCTGCGTTACAGTACTAGTCTTTGTGTCCTGTCCATGTTGTAGTGGAAGAAATACTGGTTTGTTTTGACGGATCACAGCCTGAGATACTACAAGGACTCCATTGCAGAGGAGGTAAGGTTATTTGTTATAATCGTTATTATCCGTGTTAATACATATTGTAGGTTGTTTTTTTTTTTTTATTTCAAGTTTTTCCATTGTCTCATCTTTGTGTTACCTCAGGCCTCTGACCTGGATGGTGAGATTGACCTGTCCACTTGCTACAATGTAACTGAACACCAGGCTCAACGCAACTATGGTTTCCAAATACATGTGAGAGGTCTTCTCATAGGACAAATGTTTTTACTATAAACCTTAACAAAAGGCATTTATATTAGCATAGGAAAGGTGTTTTGTTTTTAGCTTACCTTTTAAAAAATGTGAAAGCCTTTATACATTGCACTGTGATTCAGTAAAATAGTTGGACAGTCTACAGTTTTTTTGCTCCCATTTTTCACATTTACATTAAAGATCTAAAGCCCAGTTCAGACCAGTGAATTGCTACGAGATAAAACAATTTTAAAATGTTGCAGTGAAAAGTTGCAGCGGCCTGAACTGGCCAGTCTGAGCTAAACTCAAGCCAGCTGATGGTGTCATCTGCAACTCAACAGGTCAAATCGCTGGCGGCTGGTTTTAGAACGTAAAGCATGTGACCTGTTTGAATAGCCAGTCGGCTTGTAGTGAAATAGGCTGATCAAGTGAAAATGACCGCAGATGGCATGTTCGCTTGCTTTGGCAGGTGCTCCGTCCCTGCCGAGCCCTCTGTTTCTGTCTTCACAGTGTGCCGGTGTCAGACGGTGGGTCGCTGCTGCAGCTCAATGTATTTGCTTATGCCACCTCACACACATTGTCGTTGAGCAATTAATTGGCACTGGTTATTTATACTATTATGGTGGATTAAATATAAATACAGTCCATCTGACGCTTGTTTTGTTACTGTTTTTCACTGTTTCATCACTACTACAAATGCAACTGTAACCAGTATCTCTCTATCACTATCCTCATTCATATTTGAAGACGGTACAAATTATATTCAGTCACAAAATAAGCCTGAAAAGCTAGAAATCAGAACTGAAGTACAGAGAGTTGTTAAATAGATGTGATCCACCATCTCATCTAATTGCATTGGTGTGAACCGGCAGGTTTTCACAACGTTGCAGAACAGCGCATTGCAAGTTATAAATTGTCTCGTCACATATTTTTGGTCTGAACCGGGCTTTGGTCACAACAAAAACAGAACTTTAAGAGCTGTTGTATCCACTTTACATGTAGGTGTTTGTATTGTTTGTGTGTCACAGTGCATCTCTCATGGTTCTTTAAAATGTTTAGACCCAGGAAGGAGTGCACACTCTGTCGGCCATGACAGCAGGTATACGTAGGAACTGGATCCAGGCAGTCATGAAGAATGTCAGACCCTCAACTGCCCCTGATGTGGCAAGGTTAGTACAGTCATATCACTACTTCACACATTTTTCAACCATAATGAGAGATGATTTAGCCTCTACCTAACCGGAAAGATGATTTCCAGGGGATGTCCTATGGATGCAGCAGTTTCATGTTGTTTCACAGCTCCATCACAGTCTGTATTCTAGTATTGTATAAGTCAGAGGTAGCCAGCACGGTTCCTGCGGGCACCTGGTCCTTGCATGGGCCCAATGAGTTGCCCGCAGGGCACGTTCTAAAAAAAGGCATGAGTCACCTTAGAGCTCAGCCTAAAAATTACCTAAATTGTTTTTTTTTTATCAATAACACTTGAGTGAATGTACAAAATGACAAGTTTTGACACTGTATATGGTATTTTAAAAACAAATGCATTACGTACAAACTTAACCTCGCCTGGGGTCAGAGTTTAACATGACGTAAATACCGTGTGAGACGCATCCTCTTTTCCCAGGCTTCTGTAGCTGGCGGCCAGACGTAGCCACCATGATGAGCTAATTAGGGGAGTGGTTAAGATGGCAGAAAGGCAAAAGAAAACGTACAATTTCCACGAGGAGTGGGAGGAAGAGTTCTTTTTCACAACACTGAAAGAAAATAGTGTATGTCTTATCTGCGGGGCAACTATGGCGATGGCAAAGCGGCACAATGTCGAGAGACATTTCATTACATGCCACAAGAGCTTCAATGCTAGCTACCCATCTGGCAGCGCATTACGGGCAGAAGCCTGTGAGTTAAAGGCAGCTTTGGGCAAACAACAGTCTTTTTTCATGAGGCCAGTGATAAAGTCCCAGAAAGCAACTGAAGCTTCATTTAGAGGTGCATATTTTTGGACAAAGAACAAGAAACCTTGACAAGAACAAGAAGACAACAAGAACAACAACAAGAACCTTTTTCTGATGGAGATCTACTGAAAGGAGCAATGATGGAAATTGCAAACACTGTGCTCAAAGACGAGAAGAATGGTCCCGAAGCCATGTCCGCTCTATTCAACGTCCATCTCGGGGCAAGTACGATCACCAGAAGAGTGTCAGCTGTGTTTGGGAACTTAACAAAACAACTGGACTGAGATCTGAGCATGTGCAGGTGGTTTAGCATCCAGTGCGACAAGTCAGTGGACAGCAGCAGTATAGAGCAGCTGATGGTTTTTGTCAGAATGGTGTTTCATGATTTCTCCCCAAAAGAGGAACTCCTGACACTACTGCCCCTTGAGACAACAACAAGGGGGGTTGACATCTACAACATAGTAAAGGAGTATTTCGTGGAGAAAAATGTACCATTGGAAAAGCTGGTTTCTGTGACATGGCGCTCCCACCATGACCGGCCGACATAAAGGTTTCATTGCGCACTGCAAAGGTGACCCATATTTCCCCAATTTTCTACACTACCACTGCATCATTCACCAGCAGGCAATATGTGCAAAGGTTACCAGCTTTGATCATGTGATGACTCCGGTCGTGAAGATCATAAACAGCATTCGCGCAAAAGCCAAACAACACAGGTCATTCAAGGTGCTGCTGGAGGAGCTGTCAGCTTAATATGGTGACCTGTTATTACACACAGGCATCCGATGGCTCAGCAGGGGAGGGGTTTTGCAGCGTTTTTTGTCACTTTTGGGTGGAATCAAAGAGTTGATGGAATCCAGGGGGGAAGAGGCTGTGCAGCTTGAGGACACTGAGTGGACACTTGACCTTGCATTTCTGACGGACATCACTGGGAAACTGAACCATTTGAACTGTAAACTGCAAGGCAAAGGTAAGACTCTCTGACATGATTAGTGCTGTAAATGCATTTAAAGCCAAGATGAACATTTTCTCTGTGCATTTACAGAGCAGAAAAATGCTCCACTTAGCTTCTGTTCTGTCAGTGCTAAATGACAATGCCTCTGCATCTGGAGCTTTTGACAGAGCTGCAAAAAAGTATTCTAAACTGATAAACATACTTGGGCAAGAGTTTGAGGACAGGTTTTGTGACTTTGATAAGCTGGACCCTTGTGTATCATTCATTTCAAATCCTTTCATGAAAGTTGACATGACAGGTGTTGCTGAGCAACTAAGTGCAACATTCAACTTGGATGCTGGAAAGGTAGAGATGGAAATTCTCACATTGCAAAGTAGCATTCACCTAAAAGCCCACCAACATGCACCAACCTTTTGGTACCTTGTGGACCCAGAAAAGTACAAATGTGTATGCATAGCAGCTATGAAAGTTGCCTGTTTTTTTGGTTCAACCTATCTGTGAATCAGCCTTATCTGTCATGATCTTTATTAAGAACAAACACAGAACACATCTTACTGATGTACATCTGCAAGACTCAATTAGAGTTGCAGTGTCAAGTTATACCCCTGATTACAGTACACTTGTGAACAGCATGCAATGTCAGGCTTCCCACTAACAGACCTTTACAGACCATTGAGGGGTTTGCAGATGTTACAGATGTGGTGGTTTATATAAAAAAAAAGGGACAGAAGAGTTGTTTAAAATTGTGACAAATGTGGTTATTTGTGGTTATAAATGTGAGATGAATTGTCCAAAAAATTGACAGTGTGATGACTACAAATTGTGACAGATGAGTAAAAAATGTGACATAAGTGGTGGTTTGTTCAGAAATGTTACAGAAGTGATTTTGTTCAAAAATACCAAATGATTTGTACAAAAATGTGACAGATGTGGTTATTTGTTTAAAACGGTCACAAATGATATGTAAAAAAATATCCGAGATGTGATAATTGACTTTTAAATGTTGACACACAAGTTTCATACTAACAGAAATAAATGAAGTGGCATGTTTAAATACAAATGTGTTTCCTATGTTGGTAAATATTAATTAATGATTGTGAGGAATCACAACAGTCTCGTCATATGTAGCATATTAAATGAATAATATTAATTCTGAACAGTGCAAATTTGTTACTTGGTAAGATTTTATCAAACAAGTAGCCCTCCATATTATTCAGAACCCTGGGAGGTAGCTCTCTTTAAAAAAGGTTGGTTACCCCAGGTATAAGTGTTTAGTTAACATTGTTTGTGTTCAACAATAATATTTAAAAAATTATATGATTGATAGGGTGACAGATAATTTGTCACTGTACTTAATGTATTCGAATTACTAAACACAGCCTGTCTTTAGTTTGTACAGAGAAACGAGTACCATTCCCCTCTCTCTTCATAGACTTTGGAGGAGAAGTGATGTACACAAAGATAAGATCAATAACTAATGAAGGCATCATTAAATACAAAAAATACAATTATAAATTAAAGCTGCAAGCAGCGTTGAACGGGCCCTCGCACCCCACGCAACTCGGGGCCTGGCGCGGCCGCCACCGTCTCGCCAGAGGTCGACCGGCAGACGAGGCGCTGAATGTTCGCCTCCTTCGGACAGTGTAGGAACCAATGCGTTGCGACTTCCCGTCTCCACTGGGTGGCGCTATGACTCTGACTCCTGAGCGTCATGTGGGTGTGTTCATGCCAGGACTATTATCATACATGTGAAGTTTGGAGCAGATTCGACCATTAGATCCCATGTTATAGCAATATCGTGTTTCATGGTGAGACATCAAGTGTCGACGCCATGTCACAGCCACACCGTTCCATGCTGAGCAATTCTCTTAATATGTTTTGATCACACACTGGTGTAGATGGTACACAGCAGTTTTGGAGTGAATTGGATCATTTCTGGAGGAGGAGATCATTAAAATACGCCAGCTGGAAAACGCCAAAAATGACTGTAAATTTCAAAATGGCCGACTTCCTGTTGGGTGTGGCCTATCCGTGCAAGAGGCTTTTTTGTGCGTGTGGATGTTATACATGTGTCTACCAAGTTTCGTGGATATCAGTGAGACGTCCTATGGTGGTTATTTGTGTGAATGGGCGTGGCCAATCCATTTAGCCACGGCTATTAACGAAATTCATAACATATGTTCTGGGTTGGACTGTCAATATACCTGTGAAGTTTCACACAGATCTGACCAAGTACAGTGAAGTTATTGCCACTTCCTGTTTCATGGCGAGACGTCAAAATTCAACCTCCCACAACTGGCGTGCCCTTTAGATTCTGCGAGACCTTTTAATAACTTTTGATCAGGAAGTGTTCTAGATGGTAATCGGTAATTTTGAAGCCGTTCTGATGAATTCTGTAGGAGGAGTTCGTTAAAATACGATGCGTGCGCGACACCAAAAATGACCATGACATTCAAAATGGCCGACTTCCTGTTGAATTTAGCCTAGAGGTCCAAGAGACTTTTTTGTTTGTCTGGGGGTGATGGAGATGTGTACCAATTTTTGTGCATATCGGTGAGACGTCCTATGGAAGTAATTCATATGAATGGGCGTGGCCAAGCCATATGGCCACGCCCATTGACGAAATTCATATCACATATTCAGGGCTGGACTGTTGACACACATATGAAGTTTCAGGTGGATATCATGAAAAACACCAAAGTTAAGGCCATTTTTATGCATTTTGGCGAAGGGTCGACTTCGCCGCCCTCCGGATGGAACGCCGTTTGACGACAGTCAAAATTCTTCATCATGGAGCATTACCAACATGTTGAGGCCTTTCTGACCAAATTTGAGCTGGATTTGCTGAACGTGCTCAGAGCTGGACCTCAAAGTCTAAAACATCGCTTTTTCTGTCACCAGCAGGGGGCGCTATGCAAATTTCAATATTTCTGCATGTAGACGTCTTCAGGGCGGGACTATTATGAATCCTGGGGAGTTTGGTACCGTTCGGACTATTAATGCCAAAGTTATAGCAATCTCATTTTTCATGGCGAGACATCAAACTTCGCCGCCACGCCCAGGTCAGGTTGTTTGGAGTTTACGTAATCCGTTAATAACTTTTGATCACAAACTAGTCTAGTTGGTGCACAGCAATTTTGAAGCCGTTCTGATTATTCCTGTAGGAGGAGTTCGTTAAAATACAACACGTGGAAAACGCCAAAAATGGCCGTTCAACGCCAAATATCTCACTTCCTGTTGGGTTTAGCCTATGTGTCCCTATGACCTTTTTTGTGCGTCTCAGCATGATCTACATGCGTACCGATTTTCGTGCAGATCCGTGAAACCTGCCGAGTAGGGTGCTCTTTAAGGGGCGTGGCCTAGCCATTTTGACCCGCCCACCTCCACGAACCCTAAAATACCTAAATTTACACCGCGACTGATGCGCATGCCAAAATTGGCGTGTTTTGGAATATGTTCAGGCCTCCAAATAAGCGATTTACTTTTGTCGTAATAATAATAATAATTAAAGCTGCAAGCAGCGTTGAACGGGCCCTCGCACCCCACGCAACTCGGGGCCTGGCGCGGCCGCCACCGTGTCGCCAGAGGTCGACCGGCAGACGAGGCGCTGAATGTTCGCCTCCTTCGGACAGTGTAGGAACCAATGCGTTGCGACTTCCCGTCTCCACTGGGTGGCGCTATGACTCTGACTCCTGAGCGTCATGTGGGTGTGTTCATGCCAGGACTATTATCATACATGTGAAGTTTGGAGCAGATTCGACCATTAGATCCCATGTTATAGCAATATCGTGTTTCATGGTGAGACATCAAGTGTCGAAGCCATGTCACAGCCACACCGTTCCATGCTGAGCAATTCTCTCAATGTGTTTTGATCACACACTTGTGTAGATGGTACACACCAGTTTTGGAGTTAATTGATTCATTTCTGGAGGAGGAGATCATTAAAATACAACACGTGGAAAACGCCAAAAATGACTGTAAATTTCAAAATGGCCGACTTCCTGTCGGGTGTGGCCTATCCGTGCAAGAGGCTTTTTTGTGCGTGTGGATGTTATACATGTGTCTACCAAGTTTCGTGCATATCAGTGAGACGTCCTATGGTGGTTATTTGTGTGAATGGGCGTGGCCAATCCATTTAGCCACGCCTATTAACGAAATTCATAACATATGTTCTGGGTTGGACTGTCAATATACCTGTGAAGTTTCACACAGATCTGACCAAGTACAGTGAAGTTATTGCCACTTCCTGTTTCATGGCGAGACGTCAAAATTCAACCTCCCACAACTGGCGTGCCCTTTAGATTCTGCGAGACCTTTTAATAACTTTTGATCAGGAAGTGTTCTAGATGGTAATCGGTAATTTTGAAGCCGTTCTGATGAATTCTGTAGGAGGAGTTCGTTAAAATACGATGCGTGCGCGACACCAAAAATGACCATGACATTCAAAATGGCCGACTTCCTGTTGAATTTAGCCTAGAGGTCCAAGAGACTTTTTTGTTTGTCTGGGGGTGATGGAGATGTGTACCAATTTTTGTGCATATCGGTGAGACGTCCTATGGAAGTAATTCATATGAATGGGCGTGGCCAAGCCATATGGCCACGCCCATTGACGAAATTCATATCACATATTCAGGGCTGGACTGTTGACACACATATGAAGTTTCAGGTGGATATCATCAAAAACACCAAAGTTAAGGCCATTTTTATGCATTTTGGCGAAGGGCCGACTTCGCCGCCCTCCGGATGGAACGCCGTTTGACGACAGTCAAAATTCTTCATCATGGAGCATTACCAACATGTTAAGGCCTTTCTGACCAAATTTGAGTTGAATATGGTAAATGTGGTCAGAGCAGCACCTCAAAGTGTAAAACATGGTATTTCCTGTTGCCAGCAGGGGGCGCTATGACAATTACTGAATTTTTTGATGTAGACGTGTTCAGGGCGGGACTATTATCCATCATGTGAAGTTTGGTGCAGATAGGATCATCTACACCAAAGTTGTAGTAGTTGTAGTATAATTTCGTGTTTTTTGGTGAGATATCCAAATTGACCCTTCCGCAGCGACCGCGCCCTTCGACGTGACGAAGATCTTTTAATAATAAATTGATCCCACTGTAGTCGAGCACGCACAGGTAAATTTTTAAGTCAATCCGATAAAATCTGTAGGACGAGTTCGCTCAAGTACAACGTGTGGAAATGGCCAAAAATGACCTTATTTTGAAAAAACAATTCAAAATGGCCGACTTCCTGTTTGGTTTAGGGTGTCGCTCCAAGAGGCTTTTTTGTGCGTCCCGGGATGATACATATGTGTACCAAATTTCATACGCCTAGGGCAAAGTTAAAGCAGGGGGCTTCGATTTTGAAAACTGTTAGGGGGCGCCATTGAGCCATTTTGCCACGCCCCTTTGTAACGACCATAAAATATCGAAATTTTCACCAGACGTGACGAGTGTGCAAATTTTCCTGACTTTTTGGGCATGTTCAGGCCCTCAAAAATGCGATCAAAGGTTTAAAAGAAAAATAATAAGAATAATTTTTATGATTTCAATAGGGCTCTCGCACGGTTCGTGCTCGGGCCCTAATTAAAGCTGCAAGCAGCGTTGAACGGGCCCTCGCACCCCACGCAACTCGGGGCCTGGCGCGGCCGCCACCGTGTCGCCAGAGGTCGACCGGCAGACGAGGCGCTGAATGTTCGCCTCCTTCGGACAGTGTAGGAACCAATGCGTTGCGACTTCCCGTCTCCACTGGGTGGCGCTATGACTCTGACTCCTGAGCGTCATGTGGGTGTGTTCATGCCAGGACTA
The DNA here is from genome assembly GCA_019142605.1 of Cephalopholis sonnerati. NCBI lineage: Eukaryota > Metazoa > Chordata > Actinopteri > Perciformes > Serranidae > Cephalopholis > Cephalopholis sonnerati. The sequence continues at coordinate 977,126 of JAGQAX010000020.1, forward strand.
TTATCATACATGTGAAGTTTGGAGCAGATTCGACCATTAGATCCCATGTTATAGCAATATCGTGTTTCATGGTGAGACATCAAGTGTCGAAGCCATGTCACAGCCACACCGTTCCATGCTAAGCAATTCTCTTAATATGTTTTGATCACACACTGGTGTAGATGGTACACACCAGTTTTGGAGTTAATTGATTCATTTCTGGAGGAGGAGATCATTAAAATACAACACGTGGAAAACGCCAAAAATGACTGTAAATTTCAAAATGGCCGACTTCCTGTTGGGTGTGGCCTATCCGTGCAAGAGGCTTTTTTGTGCGTGTGGATGTTATACATGTGTCTACCAAGTTTCGTGCATATCAGTGAGACGTCCTGTGGTGGTTATTTGTGTGAATGGGCGTGGCCAATCCATTTAGCCACGCCTATTAACGAAATTCATAACATATGTTCTGGGTTGGACTGTCAATATACCTGTGAAGTTTCACACAGATCTGACCAAGTACAGTGAAGTTATTGCCACTTCCTGTTTCATGGCGAGACGTCAAAATTCAACCTCCCACAACTGGCGTGCCCTTTAGATTCTGCGAGACCTTTTAATAACTTTTGATCAGGAAGTGTTCTAGATGGTAATCGGTAATTTTGAAGCCGTTCTGATGAATTCTGTAGGAGGAGTTCGTTAAAATACGATGCGTGCGCGACACCAAAAATGACCATGACATTCAAAATGGCCGACTTCCTGTTGAATTTAGCCTAGAGGTCCAAGAGACTTTTTTGTTTGTCTGGGGGTGATGGAGATGTGTACCAATTTTTGTGCATATCGGTGAGACGTCCTATGGAAGTAATTCATATGAATGGGCGTGGCCAAGCCATATGGCCACGCCCATTGACGAAATTCATATCACATATTCAGGGCTGGACTGTTGACACACATATGAAGTTTCAGGTGGATATCATCAAAAACACCAAAGTTAAGGCCATTTTTATGCATTTTGGCGAAGGGTCGACTTCGCCGCCCTCCGGATGGAACGCCGTTTGACGACAGTCAAAATTCTTCATCATGGAGCATTACCAACATGTTAAGGCCTTTCTGACCAAATTTGAGTTGAATATGGTAAATGTGGTCAGAGCAGCACCTCAAAGTGTAAAACATGGTATTTCCTGTTGCCAGCAGGGGGCGCTATGACAATTACTGAATTTTTTGATGTAGACGTGTTCAGGGCGGGACTATTATCCATCATGTGAAGTTTGGTGCAGATAGGATCATCTACACCAAAGTTGTAGTAGTTGTAGTATAATTTCGTGTTTTTTGGCGAGATATCCAAATTGACCCTTCCGCAGCGACCGCGCCCTTCGACGTGACGAAGATCTTTTAATAATAAATTGATCCCACTGTAGTCGAGCACGCACAGGTAAATTTTTAAGTCAATCCGATAAAATCTGTAGGAGGAGTTCGCTCAAGTACAACGTGTGGAAATGGCCAAAAATGACCTTATTTTGAAAAAACAATTCAAAATGGCCGACTTCCTGTTTGGTTTAGGGTGTCGCTCCAAGAGGCTTTTTTGTGCGTCCCGGGATGATACATATGTGTACCAAATTTCATACGCCTAGGGCAAAGTTAAAGCAGGGGGCTTCGATTTTGAAAACTGTTAGGGGGCGCCATTGAGCCATTTTGCCACGCCCCTTTGTAACGACCATAAAATATCGAAATTTTCACCAGACGTGACGAGTGTGCAAATTTTCCTGACTTTTTGGGCATGTTCAGGCCCTCAAAAATGCGATCAAAGGTTTAAAAGAAAAATAATAAGAATAATTTTTATGATTTCAATAGGGCTCTCGCACGGTTCGTGCTCGGGCCCTAATAATTCCTGCAATTTCAATAGGGTCCTCGCACCGCTTGGTGCTCGGGCCCTAATAAATTGTTATTAAGAGGTGTTATATATATTCAAAGTAAATTTCATGCTTTAGGGACATTAGTTGACACAAGTAAAAGCCACAGTGGACATGACACAATGGACATTGGCTGTTAGGAGTCTGTGATCTTGGGAGCATCTCCTTGGGCATGGACAATGAGCATTTTGAAACTAAACCTTACTTGCCTACCTTTTTGACTGCCTTTCAGCTCAACTGAGAATCATGGCTCCTTCTCTCCCTTGGAGGGTCTGGTAAGGCCAGATGTCACCCAGGACTCTCCCTCCTCTGAGGCCTCATCTGTGGAGCGAGAATCCACTGCGGGCCTCAGTAAGAGCCGGGCCCGTGAACGCAGAAGAGAAGGTCGCTCTAAGACCTTCGACTGGGCAGAGTTCAGACCCATTGCTCAGGCTCTGGCTCAGCAGCGGGCACTGGAGGCCGAGAGCCTCCAAGCAGACCTGGGAGAGCTGGAGCGCAGTCGGAGAAGAGAGGAGAGGCGGAAGAGGTATGAGTCAGTCACCAGCTCGTCGGCAGAGCAAACATTCGTTAAAGAAGGAGGGAGAACAGGCTACGAGAATGAAGGGGGAGTCAGACAGATGGATTCACCAATTTCCACATCATTGGAAAAGCAACAGAGGGTGGAGGAGGTGATTGAACAACACTGGCAACAAGTGGAGAAGACACCCATACGAGAGGAGAGGAGGGTGCCTCTGGCCTCTGCAGTGCCATCCAGAGAGACTGTGGAGCTGGAGCAGCTACTGGAGAACTACAAGCAAGGGGTATGTCTATGTCTGTTATCTGTTATCTATGTCAATATTAGATTTAGTGAGGGCGCGCACAGCACGTTGCATAACATTATCATGTAACCCTTTGAACTCTGCCATAGAAACAGGCTACATCGGTATTTTTGCTTTTTGTGATGTAATTTCTTGGAGTATTTTAAAATGCTTATATCCCTAAAATTTGTACAACATAAACTAAAAGGTTATGTACAAAATTGGACATAATGGTAGAATAATAAAATTTGAAATAATAAACACACAAGACATATCGATGCAAAAGATTTCTAAATGTATAAACATGATCAAAATACTTCTTAACATAAGTTATTTGAACTTTGTACATTTTTAAGTTTTGAGATATGCTCATTTTTATGAGCAGAGTGCAAAGGCATTTGATATTTTCATCTGCAGTAGAAGTATTTCCCCAGTGCCTACATTGGTTGTTTTTTGGTATTACATATCCCTTAAATCTGTACAACTTAAAAGCTAAAAGCTTATAATGATGTCATTGCAAGCTGACAAAATTATGGTGCAAAAGTCTTTTTTTTATTTTTTTTTTAAACAATCCAAACTACACAACTACATTTTAACATAACATAAACACTGACTGACACATAGACCCTGTGGACAAGACAGTAAAAGTAGAAAAAAAAAAAAAAGAACACACAGAAAAACATAACAGAACAAATAACAGCAACATAAAAAGGTCAAACAAACAAACAACAACAACAAGAAAACTAAATAATGTCTCTGTCATCCTTCTTCTAAACTTGGCCATAATGTATTCCATCTTTTTTGATATTCATTCAGTTTCCCCTCCCTTGTAGCAATAATGCCCTCTAGCATAAAATAATGTTTTAAAAAGGAAAGAAAACAGGGGAATGTCAATCTCACCTTTCCCTTCAATTCAAAAATAAATCTTTTACCTAATAACATAATAGCATTTAAAATGGTAGGACATCCATTTCTTAATTCACCAAGCATTATTGTTTGAGGGCACATGGTTAAAAACATTGAATTTGATGCAAGCCATCTTTTTACAGTCGTCCAAAAGGTCGCCACATGAGGACAGAACCAAAATAAATGCAACATATCTTCAGTTTCAGATTTACAAAAACGACAGTTTCCATCCTCTTCCATACCCCAACCAAAAAGCATTTTTCTTGTGGGTAATATTTTGTATAAAATTTTTAATTGAAAATATTGCGACTTGGAATCTACAACAGCTTTATAAATGAAATTATAGACCTGTCTCCATGGCAATGGAATATCAACTATCTCCTCCCAGTACAAATTAAATTTGTCTGGCTTGTTGATTAAATCATATGCCCTCGAAAAGAATTTATACATAAAAGCATTGATCTTTTTTCTCTTAAGCCAGAAACAGTTTTTCATTGAAGGTTGACAAACCAACAGTTTTCTTCCAGCATTTCTCACTTTATTTCTCCAAGCCAAAGGCATTGCAGCTATTAATTGATAATATTTGAAGTCTGAACAGAATACTCCAAATATTTCAAAAAATAATTCATATGAATAGATATTACCATTCACATCTGTTATATCATTTATAAAAATAATGCCCTTTTGAACAAATTGTTCCCAAAAGATTGGTAATCTATCGATTAATATTCTGGAATTAAACCATAAAATTTGCTGCAAAATGGCATCAACAGAATCTGGTCGACAATACTGGAAGTGAACCATGTCTTCAAAAAAAGGTGATAAATTGGTGAAGATCTTTTGTATATAATGAAAATGGGTTTTTGATCTCTGGACAAACGGAAAACGTTTACATTTGAATATTGGATGAATGTCACAAATTAATCGTGAGGAGCTCCACTCAGGATTCCAATATATTTTCTGTGACCATGATGCTTTTAACGCCAGGTTTAATGCTTTAAGATTAATTAACTTAACTCCTCCTTCATCCAAATCATTATACAAATATTAACGCTTAATTTTTTCTGGTTTGTTATTCCATATAAAATTAAATACAACTTGATTATATCTTTTGTAAAAAGTTTCATCAGGGGATGAAAGAGACATCAACAAGTAAGTAAACTGAGAGGTACACAATGAATTGACAAGGGTGACATTACCAAATAAGGATAATGTTGTTGATTTCCATGGACATAAGATCTTCTCCATTTTTTGAAGCTTGTGTTCAAAGTTAGTTTTAACAAGTTCATCGATCTGTTCTGGAATATGAATACCAAGTACATCTATAGGTCCGTCTGACCATATAAGTGCTGAGTTGCATGATAATGTAAATGCAGAACCATGTAAAGAACCTAATCGCAAAATAATACATTTATCGTAATTTGGCTTCAGACCAGACAGAGTTGCAAAACCATCCAAATCCTTAAGAAGAGCTTTCAAATAATTATCTCTCGGTGACAAAAAAAAAGATTGTATCATCTGCATATAACGAAATCTTTGATTCATGTCCATAACCATCTAGACCTTTAATACGTGTGTTATTTCTAATTTTTATCGCTAATGTTTCAGTTACCAGTAAGAACAAATATGGGGATGGGGGCAACCCTGTCTGACTCCCCTAGACAATGAAAAACTTTGTGATAGATGGCCATTGTTTATCATTTTACTTTGTGGATTATTGTATAGCACCTTAACCCAACTTATCAAAGAGCTACCAAAATTTAAAAATTCTAAACATTTATACATGTACTCCCATCTCACTGTATCAAAAGCCTTTTCAAAATCAGCAAAAAAGATTAGACCGGGTTTTTTGTCTTTTTCATACAATTCAATAATTTCCAAGAGATGTCTGTTGCTATTTCCAATAAATCTACCTTCTATTAATCCATTCTGGTCTTTATCCACAATATCATGAATAACTTTTTTAACTCTAGAGACAATACATTTAGCTAATATTCTATTATCACAACACAATAGAGTTAGAGGTCTCCAGTTTTTTAATTTAGTTGGATCTTTGTATTGACCATTTGCCTCTTGTTTTAAAAGAAGAGAGATCAAACCCTCCTGTTGAGTTCCACTCACTTTACCAATCTGGAATGAATAATTGAAGCATTCTAGAATGGGATCTTTTATATAATCAAAAAATGTCTTATAGAATTCAATTGGAATCCCATCTAGACCTGGTGATTTACCTGATTTAAAGGAATTAATTGCTTCATAAAGCTCATTCTCCGAAATCATACCTTCACAGTCCTTTTTTTGGGCCTCTGACAATTCTTTATGATAAGAGGCGGGGGAAAAGGACTGGTAAAGGCCTGGTGGTGGGCAGCTCTGTTCTTCTACAGTATAAATTTTTTTGAAAAAAATATTTTCCTTCTTCTAAAATTTCTGCTGATGATGATAATTCCAAACCATTTTTTGTGATTAACCGAGTCACATTTTTCTTTGTTTGATTCCTTTGCATAAGTTTTAAAAAATAAGCTGTGCATTTCTCGCCCTTCTCCATCCATATAGCTTTAGAATTATTTATAATGCAACTGGCTTTTTTATGGTAAAGTCTCCCTAACTCCTTTTGTTTGTTTTCCAAGGTCTCATAGAGATCTGAAGGAGCTTGATTAAGTTGATCAATTTTGTCACTTAAACTATTTATTTCTTGCAATAATTTATTTTCATAAGTTTTATTCAACTTGTGTTTCCAAGAAGAATATTTAATAGAGTGTCCCCTGAACGAACATTTGAATGTGTCCCACACAGTATGAGGATTGGCACTACTAATATTATACTTAAAAAACTCTGGTATATCTGTTTTTTTTTTAGGATTTTTAAGTCGCCAAATATCAATTAAATCAAGGGTAGACATTAACATTTGAATAGCTTTTAAAGCTTGTGGATGATAATTATCTGAATGACACCCAGTCCTATCTATCATAGAATTCATTACTGTATTAAAGTCACCTGTAATAATAATGTGGGGCCCACAACCTTTCAAGTTCTGGACAGTCTCCTGAATACATTCAAAAAATATTGTATCATCCGTATTAGGTGCATACAGATTAACCAGACATAATCTTATAGATTTTACTGTAAGATCTACAATAATCCATCTTCCATCTGAATCTTGTAAGGTCGTATGGACCACATATTCAACATTTCTTTGAATGAGGATTAAAACCCCCCTTTTATTACTGGATCCGTGACTAAAGAAAACGTGTCCTCCCCATTCTCTCATCCATTTGTTTTCATCCTTAGGCATAGAGTGAGTTTCTTGTAAACATAAAATATCGAACATGTTTTTATCTTTAAGCCATTTAAATACCTAATTTCTTTTTATATTGTTAGCCAACCCATTACAATTATAGCTACCAATAACCAGCTTGTTCTTATCCATAGGGTAAATTAAACTCTTACTGGATTATAGAATAAGTAGAGAAAAGACTGTCCTGTATTACCTGAACATGAAGGGTATGCTCTAGTATTTGGCCAATGCTAAAGATCAAAAGGAAGGCCAATTCATACCATAACATTAAACAAGCACATATAAACATTGTGACATGCTAAGAAAACAGACACATCAAAACAAAGAAAGAAAAAACAAACAGACAAACAAGACTAAAATAAACGATACCTTAAGTGATAAACCCAAAGAGAAGCACTTAAGCCCTAATAGTGTGAGGAGGCCATAATTAGGTCACGTCAGTTCAAATATCAAATGTATGGCAAGCATAAACGTCCTTTCTTTTCCATGCTTTTAATTAATTAATTTATTTTTATTCCTATTTTTTCTTAACATTTTTCTCCCTCTTTTTCTTACCCTGGAAAGTGGAAAATAAAGAGTTCTAACTTGTAGCAAGAATATAAATGTGGAAAAAACAAAGTATGGGACTAGGCCTAAGAACCAAATCTTGCACAGTCAGAATAAAGTAAATCAAAATTAACTGTTCTATCAACCATCTGTACATCATAAATTTTTTATCAGTCTGTTGAGACATGTAACTATTTATCTACTCTAAGTCTAGTTATCCTGTAACAATTTTTCCACTCTCGTTTACTGGTCACAGCATGCCCCACTCGCCCCTACAACCCATTCATAGATCAACTGTAATCATATCCACATCAGAGATGATCACACTTACATGGGCAAAAAATAATAATAAATCGTTCAAAGGCCTATGGATTAATGTCTGTTAATTATTGTTTGGATGATCTATCTGGAATCAAACAGACATGGTGTAATTACTTTGTCCTTAAACATTCTGCCGTTGATGTAAAGTCTGTCCAGAACAAGTCTTACCGCATCTTTCTTTTGACGATGCTCTTTCAGTTTGGGAATCAGTTTTCTCCTTCTTGCCACAATTTCTGGTGGAAACTGGTCATTCAGTCCATATGGCTTACCCGCCAGGCGTTTGCTGAAACTTTTAACAAGAGCTTTATCCTTGGAGCGCACAAACTTCGCCACCAGCAAATGGGGCCTTCCTCAGCTTTCTTGGTTGCACACGGTCGAACTGGATTTATCTCACAATCTCCGCATCCATCTGTAGCTCCTTGATAAAAAACTGTCTCAGCATTGCCTTTGCATCTTCATCTGGAGTTTCGGTGAGCCTGGAGAGAATAAGATTATCCCTCATGGACCTGCACGTCATCTCCAGCATTTTTTCTTTCATCTGGACATTTTCAGTTTTCATCTCCCTCACCGTTGTTTCTAATTTGGCGACTGTGGTTTCCAGAGTGTCCGTTTTCTTTTTATATTCATCCAGTATCGCCCATATGAACTCTGATGTTTGTTTTAATTGCTGCATGTCTTGCCTCAGCTCGTTCAATATATCCAGCTTTCGGAGCCTGGAATCAATGGAAGCCAACAGGTGATGATTTACCTCCGTTAAAGGAGTATTATCCAGTGAGCTTTCCTCTGACCATGATCCAGGTTTATATCGTTTGCTAGAAGGCTTTTTCCCTGTGTCTTGGACTTGATCAATATTAGAACAGGTGTCGGTGGGCACGCTGGCAGTCAGCGTCTTTGTCTCCTGGTCGGTCATCGCGGTTGATGTTTACACCAGTTTGGTTATAATCTCGGTCATATAATTCTCCTTAAAGTGAAAGTCAAAGTTTATAGCAAAATCATCACAAATCCAAGCTTTGGACCAAATAATTACTTTAAAAGCTTGCCAAACTTGGACGCCTCCTCACCGTGAGCTGTGTTACCCGCGCATGCTCAGATGTGCAAAAGTCTTTGTTCTCTGCTCAACATGTTTTAATCATCTTTTGGACCACTTGTAGCATCATATAATCATGTAATCATTTGCAGAGAACGTGACGGTGCGAAAGATGGAAGTCTTAGGGCTCATCCACACGAAGTGTGTCAGGGTGAATACGCCAAAGTCTTTAACCAGTTCCACCTTTCATCCACATGAAACCGGCGTTTTCGGAGGTTGAAACCGCATCTTTTTGAAGCCGGGTTCCAAAGTGCATAAATCTGAAGACGCCGGCTTTGCGTCTTCGTGTGTACGGCCAATACACAACTTTTGGCCAGCAATGATGTCATAGCCCCACCTCTCTAACCTCTGCCTTAACCCTGGCAGGAAGCCATCCCATCACAACAACAACAATGGCGGATTACAAACAGCAATGGACAACTATTTACGCTACAGTTTGTTTTCAGTACTCTATTTTTCTTTCCAAGAGCAACTGGGAAATAAAAGGTGGAACACACCACCTGTTATAGCTCAAACAGGATTATGTGATCATACCTCTGTCATCTCTGACAGCCATCTCAAAGCAACCGAGCACGGTAGCAATTAGTTTGCCTTGCTCCATTAAAATATAGTTAACTTTAACATGTCCCGAGCTAGCTTAAGGTAAACATCTGCTCCTTCTAAAGATGATTTATGATGACTTATTAAGAGATACTAACACATAATTCAGTATTAACTGTAGCTCTATGTAAAGTGAATAAATGTGATGTTTCCCAGCTAATCCTCCGCTCGTCTGCATTAACCACGCAGTTTACATGTTTTTTTTATAACTTGTGATTTATTAAAAATTGTGAGTGAAACATGAAGCTGAATTTAGCAGCAGACTTCAGTGATAGTAATATAAAGTAGGAGGAAAAGACATTCATGTGTTTATATGATATAAAGCAAGTACAGTAAATCAGTAACACACTCCCAGCCCTAATGATTAAATACATATTTCACAGTGTGTTGTTGAGTTTATTTTCTAATGTAGCGAGTGAGGAGAGTGCTTACAAAGTATCTCGACCCTTAACTAAAGACTGGCCAACATGACTGACCAAAACACCAGCTGGTCTTAAAAGTTTTGTGCATTCTCCAAATGTGACCTGTACAGTATACTGCTAGTTTGAAAGTGTGTGAATTGTGTGTCTAGTGAAAATAAACATGACAACGACAACAACTTCTCAAACAGTATTTTTTTTAATTATAATAACTGGAAATGTGCAAACAAATCACAAGGACTGTCCGTAGGACAGGTAAGTGACCACTCATCTCTGGCCACTCTGATGCTCGGTGTCTGCTGCTTGTCTGTACTTGCGGATATTTTTCAATTTAGTGGTGATCTGAGATTTTGATATGCCGATAACGCCATGCAGGAAATCTTTCTCTGTCTGTTGTTTTGGATACTGTGCCTGATAGGAGTCCATTATGTCAGCGTACTTCGACTGACACAACTCCCAGTCAACGTTTTGTTGAAGTTTACTGGCTTTGTAATCCAGCGTGACTCAAAGCAGCAGCTCGACTTTGTCGTCAGTCCAAACCGAAGTCTCCATTTTCCCTCGTGTGTTGGAATTCATTTTGGCTATGTTCTTGTTGTGCTTGTTCTGGATCTTCTTCTTCTTCTTCTCCTTCTTCTGTTTGTATACACCGCACAAGCTTTTTTTGCATGCTCCGCATCTTCTTCTCCGGTTCAGAGCTGTATGCTCCGGTTTTTAATGGCGTGCCATCTCCTGGCTGGCATATATACTGCAGCCTTTTTATGCGGTCTCAGTGGCTTGAATCTGCTTCATCTTGACGCCTGCATTTTTGAAGTCGGCTCCGTGTTTACACTATTGCAATCTGATCATTTTATTTGGCGGTTTCAAAAAGACACATCTTCGTGTGGATATAGCCTTAGCTTTCCTTTGCAAAAACAATAAATGCTCTAGATCAATTTCAGTGTTTCCTCTAGGTTTACAGCTTTGGGGGAGCTGTAAACCTAGGAGCATTTAAAAAAAACGCAGATATTTTTGTCTGCTTTTCAGGTTGTTGACACGACATATTTTCCGAGGCGCGCTCTCTGTCCGCTGGTGGGAGTGTGCTCCAGAGTGTGGGCTGGATAACAAATCAAAAATTTTGGGTTTTGGGTTCAGCCCACATGACCTGCTGGTGTGTTGTGCAATGGCCTTCTCAAGTGCTGGAATTTGTTATTTACGTGACAACGCCTGAACGCAACACAGGCTCCACTCCAAGTGAGTGTGTGTACAGTGCCATGCTGCGCTGCTGTGCGAGCAGCGTGTTTGACTGTGCGTAACAGCAGTTTTGTGATTGTCATTTACACACTGTCCATAACAGTAACTATGTCAGGTAACAAACTGCATCGGGCTCGGGTTGGGTTTGGACTTAAAAATCTGAAAGTCTGTCGGGTTCGGGCCAGGCTCAGTTATAATTGTCTCGGACTCGGCTCGGGTTTAGTCAGGAAAATGCAGCCTGAGCCGCGCTCCAGTGTGCTCACTTGTGTGTGTGTGTGTGTGTGTGTGTGTGTGTGTGTGTGTGTGTGTGTGTGTGTGTGTAACACACACACACACACACACACACACACACACACACACACACACACAAGTGAGCACACTGGAGCGCGGCTCAGGCTGCATTTTCCATTAAAAGTTTGTTCTATAGGAAAATTATTTCTGTTGTGATATGGTGCTATATAGAAAATGAAATTAAATAAAATTAACTTGACCTTCAAGGGGGGGGGGGGGGGCAGGGGGTGCTGTTGGGGGGGTGGGGCACCCCCTAATATAATGGTAGGGGAAACACTGAATTTTAATCAGAATCATGAAAACAAAAGCCCCCATGACCACCTGTAGGAGCTTCTGACTATGTCTCAATTGTGTTTCCATTATCATGGCAGCACATTAGGTTGGCTCCAGTTTTCAAAAGCTGGGTAACTGGTCATGTCGTTTCGTACTATGTAAAATGGCAACAAAAATAATTAATTAAATTCAGTTTATTCCTGCTTTTTGTATTCCTTTTTTTTGTTTGTTTTTTTTGGCAAACTACACATACAACAGCTAGCAGAGAGTATCTTATATAAGGAACAACCAAGATTTTCACGTTTTTAATTTTCTCACAGAATCATCACTAATTAACAAGAGCTGAGTATATGTCTTGCTGAATGTCATCGTAAACTTCAACTTTGACTTGCGACAGGTTGTGAAGCCACTGACAGTTGTGTGAATCATAACGTAATTAAAATCTCAGCTCCTGCTATGTCAACAATGCACTCTTTCAAATCCTGATTTTATGTTAAAACTTTGAATTGTTCAGGCCGAAAACCTACCAGTGACCAAACATAAATCATGGTCCCTGCTGCTCTTTCAGATCGAGGACCTGAAGGCAAAGCTAGAAAGCTGTCACCAGCAGCTTCTTGACTCAAACAGGCACAAGCAGGAGCTGGAGCTCCAGCTGAGAACGGCTATGGAAAGAGAGCAGGATATCCGCACAGGTTACATCTCTCCGGTGAGTTCAGTGTGCAGCTGCATTGCGCTGTATGTTACTCTGCTATGGTAGGAAATCCTGTTGTAGATTATATGTATATGTATATTCTCAACTGAGCAGTGTTTTCTCCTCCATTTTGTAACATTCTTTGCATGTTGTATTTTATTGTAAGAAAACCTCAAACAAACTGACATCGAAGCAGCAAAACAGCTACAGATGTGTGCCTTTGCATGAGTTCATTGCATGTAAAAAAAATATTGAAATCTTACCACTACATTGGCCTCTACTAGTTAATCTCCTGTCTCTCTGTTATAGGTCTGTACTGTATCTGAACTCATGCTAGCAATTGCTTCAGTATTGTGTTGATTTTGGACCAACGAACTCAAGTTTTGTCGTTGCTGAGGTGACTTTCTGAGGATTATTTCACTCTAAATGAAAAAGAGAAAAATGTGTTATTTTAACTCAACTGCTAGAAATAATGTTTCCATTACATTTTGTTTTTCTTGATACCCCAACTTTTTTACCCTAGCCATCCCACAGAATGAGAGTTTATGTGTGGCATCCTACCTCTAAATTTTGAGGTTTTTGTGGGTCCATGAATGCAGCACAGATTGAGCTCTCCATGAGTTCTTTTTTTTTTTTTACCTTAGTAGCAGTCTGTGACTCGCAGGGTCAATACAATCACAGCTGATCAGATCTATGGATGAGAGGAGCATCTGCTACAAGTGAATGCAAACTTTTGGACCTAGCAGAATTAATAGTTAAGTTTAACTTTCAATGCACCTGACGTTCTGCTGCTCAGTCCCTGCCTTATAGTGTGGTGTTATAAATAACTGAATGGTTTAAATATTCCAACAGCGCTCCTAATGAACGGCCTAGCTCCAGAAATAGAAAAATCTATTTGTGGCGGCAGATGTATTAATCGTAGTGGGCCACCACAAATGAAGGAATTTTTGAGAAATCCTGCAAGAACCTTTTGTAATGTTTCAACTTAAAAAAATAAATAGATAAATAAATTTGGGTTTCCACTCTGTTCTTTGTTTTCATGCCAAAATTAAAAATGTGCAACCCAAAAAGTGGATGGAAACACATTTATTGTCATCTCCTAAGACATGTGAAAACCATTTCAAAATTTGAACATTAAAATTGAATAGTGCGAATGGGGTATGGATAGAAAACTATGATTGAGAGAAATAAAGCATTTTGTATCACAGGACAACTTCCATTGAATACATTTGTTCATTTTAAATGACTGTTTGATGATATCAGTATCACATATTGCAGGTAATATTTAATTATAACCTGATGTTTGTAGTACTTGGTAAAAATAGTTGAACACTTTATTTTTTAATTTAAATTTAGAGTGATACTATCCTCCAATGTCACTGGCACTATAGCTCTACTTGCAGCAATGTCTTGCTCAACATGTATGAATAATAACCTCTTGGCTTTTTTTCTGATTATTTGCATGAGTGTCAGATTCTCATCTTCCATTAACTGCAATACAGACCATCCATTTGTTGTTGTGTTAACAGATATTGTATCTAGCCACGTAATGGCATACATGTGTGCTGTTGGAGAAATGTCTGTGCTTGTGTGTGGATGTCTCGATGGATTTGCGGCTGTAAGGCTGAATGATTACCTCTAGGTAGTTCAGTTTGGTAATGGTTAAGTCAAAGTAAGGCACTGCTGTCAGTTTTAGATTATACTGTATGTAGAGTTTTTGACTTGCTTTTTTTTTTGTTTAGAAACAGAACACACGTGACTTGCAGAGAATTATGAAGTTTGAAAATATATTTGAACATTAGATCTTAGTTGGATCATACTGTTCACTATCTCTACTCAGAAATAAATGCTTTGGTGCAAGACATGCGCTTGGACCAGAGCACCTTGGAAATGTGCTTGTAGGACCTGGTATGCCTTCCATCCTTGATTAAACCATCTAGCTAGCACTAATATTGCATTACTTACCACATGAAGTACCTTTAACCCTTCCATGTGCATGCCCTTTTGTGATTAACTAACCCTGGCCATTTAATCTCTTTCCTTTGCTTTCATTTTACATAATTAAAACTTAAGGGGATTTTAAATTTGTTTTGAAATTTGTTTATTTAAATAATTTGGGATTATCTTGTGGGAAATCTTATTGTAATGTCACTTTTTGAATGAGCGAAATAACGGGTAATTTAAAAAATGATTAGGAAGCTTTGTGTGTCCCCTGCTGTATGTTAACCAACTGTCTGGTCCCCTTTTCCAAGCTGGAGCACCCTTTGCGTCTGGAGGCTGATGTGACGCCCCAGATGAAGAGGCCCGAACTGGTTAGTTCTCAAGCACAGAGTTTAACAAAGAAGTACCTGGAGACCAAAGAGCTCCTGAAGCTGCAAGAGCTGAAAAAGCGCAGTATGCAGGCACAGCTTGGCCTCTCCCTTTCTCACCTCCCCATCAAGCAACCTTACTTCTCTGAAACCCCGAAACCATCCATTCTGGAAGTCCCTCCCCCTGAATCTGTCCAAAAAACAGTCAACTTCTTGCTCCAGGACAGCAAAGAAGCAATTCAAAAACTAGAAGACTTCATAATTGATAAACCTCTGTCTCTTAGGGAGCTGTCAAAATTGTTAAGATTCTATAGTTGCAATCAAGATACAGAAGAGAAACCTGAACTTCTAAAACTCTTGGAGACTTGGAAGTACCAGCAGGAAATAGAAATTGAAATATTAAAAAACAGTTTAGCAAGGGCAGGAGAAAGCATCCTTGAGTATGAAACCCATCTTCTAACCATGGAGGATTTAGTGGGGAAGGTTCAGAAACAAAGGTTTGAAGGCCTAAAAAGCCCCTACGGCCCCCTCTCAGAAATTGAAAACCATTCTGAGACAAAGGAGATGTCGATTGGAATGCTCTCTCAGAGGGTTGAACTTTTAACTAGTGAAAATGGGGCACTGAAACAGCGTTGTCAGGAGATAGTGAACCAGCTGACTGAGGCTGACAGAGAGATAGACAGACTGAAAGCAGACCTGATTGGCCAGCAGGGAGGAAAACAGCATCATATGCTTATGGAAGAGTTTAAAAGAGTGAAGGCTGAACTGGCTGTAAACCAGGCAAATGCTATAGACAGGGAGTATTATGAGAGGGAGCTGAATGAGAAATCCTTGACGCTTCATGAAGCTCTGGTTACACCGGAGGAGCTTGGTGTCACCTTTAAAGACACTGAGAAGAAGTTGCAATCCAAAGAAGCCACACTGAAAGGTCTGGGCTTTCACACAGACTGTGAGGACAAGGAGTTGCACCTGGAGAAAGAGCAGCTTAAAGAGCTACTGGAAACCTCACAATCCAAGATATTTGAGACAGATGCAAACCTTAGGTCTACAGAGCAGCACCGTTTGGAACTTGAAGCCAGGAACAGTGAACTAATCACACTAAACCAGGAATCTGAGAGAGTCAGTAGAGAGAAGCTAAAGGAAGTAGAAAGTGAAATAAGAATGCTACAAGAGAAGTTAGAAATGAAGACAGGTAGAGATAAAAAGACAGATAGCAGGTATGTTAAAGCAGGGGAGAAGCAGGTTGATGATAAAGGACTTATAAAGCAAGTTGTAGCAGAGATAGAGATGGAATCTGAGGCAATTAATCAGGTTTTAGAAATGTTAGCAAAGGTAGATATTAATGTAGAAAACATGCTCAGTGATTTAAAAAGCACATTATTTGGTTGTTTGAAAGAAGAGGCACTCTGTGTGAGTCAGCAAGACATGAGGTTAGTAATAGAGGGAGAGTTCTGGAGCCAGCTGTTGGGTACATCCAAAATCATAGCAGATGAAAACAAACACAGCTGTGAAAGACGTGTGCCACAACAGATGATGGCACAAAAGTGCTTGATGCTCTTAATTAGGAGGATTTATCCACAAGTGAAAGCTGAGAGTGAGGTGGTGACGGAGCCAGATTTTGCAGCCATGTACAGATGGCTTGATAATGAAACTAATGCTCTGATTCTTAAAGACTTGACAGAGACCTTGGAGGCAAAGTCAAATATTTTGAGGCAGATTGCATCCAGTTTGAAGTTTGCCAAAGATGAGCAGCTTGTGTCTTTGGCTCTAACAAGCTTTGATTTTCATCGAGAACAGAAAGAGTCCTCTGAATATCTAGTTGATGCCCTTAATGAAGCCTTGGTGTCTTATGTGATCACTAGGCTGAATGTCCAACATGAGAAAAAACTAAAGCAAATGCTTACAGAAGTCGAGTGTGGAAGCTTGGATTGTCCAAACTGTGCTAAATTGAGAGAAGCCACCAGAGATCTGGAGTCCAGACTGGCAGATCTTCAGAGTCAACTATCTGAGGCCTCTGTGAAAACCACCACGGAGCCACAAACGTTGATCCAGATAGAAGGACAGCGCATAGACTCATTGGATAAATACATTGAGCATCATGACATGATAGCCAGGCATAGAAAGGAACTACGAGAGGTCAAAGACCACTACGAGCGGGAAGCTGAAAAGCTGAGGCAGGAGATCGCTAAGGCCAGTGAGACACTGCGTGTCTGTTCAGAAGAAAATGTAAAAGAGATTGACTCGCTGACAAACTGCATGGAGACCCTGAAAAAGAAGCACGAGATTGAGAGGAAAAACCTGGTGGAGAGGTTTGATCGGGAAATGGAAGAGCTGAGAAGCATGATGAGTCCTGCAAATCCAGACAAGAAGTTGACAGAAGAGGACAGGCAGCCCCATCACGCCCCAGCCCAAACATCCACCCTGAGGGAGCGCATTCAAGAGCTGCTTAGCCAAGTGTCAGTCATGACGCAAGAGATGAGACGACGTGAAGAGCAGGGAGACATTACAACTCTACGGCTGAAATATGAGAAAGACCTGGAAAACCTCAAGGTTGAAGCACTCCTTGTCCTTACCGTCCTTCATCTGCGATGCCTTGTGTTCCTTTGTGCCATTCCCAGATTCCCTTTTCTTCCCCAACCCCCTCTCCAATTCCTAACCTTGCTCACCCAACTCTGGCTCTCTGTTCTGTAAACCACTTTTCTTCTGTGTTGCATGGAAACTAACCTCCTGTAGGTTTATGTGATCACTGACGCTGCAGTAGTCGTGCACTGAGGAACCCATTTTGTTGGAAGTTTCATCACCGTAATTTGAGGAACTTTGAGTGACTGGAACATTGGATTAGCCAATAAAAAGACTGAACAGAAGCTATCAGATTGTTTTACATCATATCAGCCTCTTCTCCTCTGAAATGAGTTCCTCTGCTCATATTTCAATGTGCTTATTATTCTAACCCTTTGACTCAGCTATGTTGCATTTCAGACAGTTAAGGGCAAAGAGTTGACCCTCTGTAAAACTTACGAACTTCTGAATATTTAAAATACCCAGATATAATTTGAAAATATTTGGGTTATAATCTTGAATTGCATGGGTTTAATGTCTTTTCCTTTGGCTGTTTCTACTAACGGTGTAATTTGAATCCCTACTCTCTGTCAGTAACGAGGACATAACATTTCAGTTTTTAAGTCATTTTAAGTCACTTTTAACTTTTTTTCGAGCTCTCATCTGCATCTCACTGTCATCAGCATCAAATGGAGTTGTTGGATCAGTTGTGATGATATGACCCAATTATGTAACTTAGGTCATGTGATTAGAAGTGGTTATTTATAGGACAACTCCATGGCAGCTGAGCCAACAACTTCATTTGCTGATGGAGGCTGTGAAATATGATTGAAAGCTCTAAGAAAAGGCTAGTAAGTGGAGCTTGACTTTGAACAAACATTCACATATAGGCTTTCATATTTCTCATCATGATAAAGGAGGGCTTCTCTCAACTAACTACAATACGTATTTTCACACTTACCCATGATGGTATTTGGCCAGGCAAGGTTTGGTTATCTTTGTGGAGGTTTTCTCAACAAAATGGAGTGAAATGAAATCTCAACAGAAATGTCTTTCTCCATAAACAGTGTCAATGATTACTCATGATCATCCACAAAGCTGGCTGTGGACACTTTACAACACTTTTTTACTTTTGGCAGAACATAGCCCAGATCCTTTTGAATACTATTGTCTCTGAAATAGCTTGTTGCTGTGAAGACCCACACAAACCAAACCGTCTTCAGAGAGCTAGCTACAACAAAGGCCCAGTGTTGTGTCGCCTGACGTCGCCGTGACTCAGCCAAAAACGTCGCACATGAGCACAACAACATCTACAACGCAACTTTGACCGATGGCCCACAGTCGGCTTGGTATGTCAGGGCCTTAAACTCTTAAAAACGTACCTCCCACATTGTTGTTTGCAGGGTTCTGTTTAAATGGATCTAAAATAATAATCATAATAGCTAGAGCATTCATTCTTTCAGCAGCAGAACACTAAAGCTTCTATCTTCCCCTTTGCCTTATGTTACTTTACATGCATTGCAAATGTATTATTTGGCCACAATTATGTTGGAATTTCCCCATAATGGCTGCAGGAGATCATTGTCTGCATCATCCTGTATAAGGGTGGGCAAGATGGCCCTAAATAAATATCATGATATTTCTGGGTATTTTTGCAATAACGATATTCTTGACGATATGACAAATAAGTTTAATTTTTTTTTAATCATTAATTTAAGAACACAGAATTGCAACAAAGTAAGTGATACTGTTGTACATGTTAACAGCTTTCCTTCAAATATTCAGTAAAAAATAAACAAAAATCTCTCATTTCTCCTTTCTTACAACAGTAACTCAGAGAGTTAGGTTCTGTATACTATATTTATAGTACAACAATATAAAATCTACTACAAATAACACATTTAAATAGCTCTCAAATACAAAAACATTATCCTGAGATTTATATATTTGTAAACCAACAAACCAACCAATTTCTTTCTTTCTTAGCAAAACTGTTGTCCCCCCCATGGACGTTTATGTTCTGCCGTTTCACGTAGGTTTACTTTTCCAGAGCTTTAGGACAAAATGACCCGGACTCCTGTGTTTGAGGAGAGGGGGAGACGCTGTGCTGCTGCCGGCGGAGGCACTGAATAAGTTCCCTCTGTGCGGTAACTCTTGATAGTCTGGCGACCTGTCCAGGGTGTGCCCCACCTCTTGCCTAATGTTAGCTGGGATGGGCTCCAGCCCCCCCACGACCCCTAACAGGATAAGCGGTTACGGAAAATGAATGAATGTGCGGTAACTCATTAAAAGAGTCTGAGAAGTCCAGGGCTGTTTAAAAAACATTCAGGACACCCAGGCCTAATGACGCCACAGTCTATTCCACACTACTGAAGCCGCTCCTCTTTTTGGAACCACTGCAGAGTCCGTAATAATTTTGCATTCGGCGAGCTTGTTGTTGCCATGGTAAACAGTATGACATCAATGTCAACAAGTTAAAATATTGCAAATATCATGGCATGAATTTTTCATATCATATTAAAAATTATACCAGTATATACCAGATGATATGGCATACCCCTAATCCTGTATGTTAAAATAAAAAAAAACAAACATAATAACTAAAACATTCATTCTTTTTGCAGAAGAAAGCTAAGGTTTCTGTCCCCCTTGTGATCACGTTGCATACTTGTAATGACATCACTGTGATATGTTACACATGTTGGAAAACTGCATGGTAGCGCCAGAGGAATGAATGATGAATCCATCACATCACCTTTGCACTCTGCTCATAAAAATGAGCATATCTCAAAAACTAAATAATGTACATACTTAAGCTAACCTAGGGAGTATTAAGAATTATTTTGTTTATATTTCTACATCTAGAAATCATTTGAATCAATGTTTTTTTTGGTAAAATGTGATTAAAAAAAACGTATGATTTTTGTAACTTAATGACACAGTTTCAGTACTTTTATTAATTATTATGGTTTATTGATATAACTTTATAAACCTTTTAGATTAGGTTGTATGGATCTTAGGGTTATGAAGCATTTGCAGATACTTATTTGACATCACAATAAGCAAAAAGACCAGTGTAGGCACTGGTGGACCATTTCTGTTGCAGAGTTCAAAGGGTTAATGTAAATGTAATATTTTAGGTTTCTCAAAATCTCAGCAAACCAGACTAAAACTGCATCTGTGCTGTCGCTAGACACTACAAGGGATACATCAGAAAATGCATTTCAGGGATTTGAGTGTATAAACCCTTTAAGGTATGGTCAGATTGTACTGGATTTTAAGAGTTTAATGTTAGCTTAGTTTGTGCATTTTAAGCATTTGGCTGGTGTCATTTTATATTTTCATAATTTTCATAATTTCGGCAAATTCCGTAGAAGAGACCAGGAGCAACAAGTGTTCTAGTCTGTCTAGTTCTGTCACTTCCTCAGCCTGTCAGTGGCCCCATGCCCACTGGTTCCTATCAAATATAGGAATCTGTCCAGTAAAGTCCAGTAAACGACTGAACAGTGAGTTAAAAAAACAAAACAACAAATCAAAGTTTAGACACTGTAATTCTTGACTGGCAGGCTAATTGTCAGTTGTCAGTTTGGTCTTATGAGACAGTGCTAGATCACAAAGATCAGTACTTTTAAAGGTGTGACTTGAAAAGTGAGTTTTACTTGTGGTGGACTGTAGAGCATTGTGTTTGCTACTCAGCTTACTCAGAGAGTCAGGTTATGTCTTAGCTAAATTAATACTCTGCAGTGTCTGAGCAGTCCATACTCCTGCCATGACCAAGAATATATTTACACACAAGATACATAACCGGACATGCTTCTAAATAGAGCTTGTTTGTGGTATGATGTCAGAGCAGGAAGTTTACGTTTGTTCTGTAGTTTCAGCCTATCACAGTAGGTTCCTGGGTCTGAGCTATCAGGGGGTTTTGTCCGTGTGAAAACACACTGTGTGGTTGGAGTTAGACTGAGGCAGAGGACGGGATGCAGACCAGGGCACAGCCGCCGGCTGAGTCCTCAGATTAGTGGCAGTGAATAGAGACCGGAAGCAGGACAGGGTTTTCAGCTGGGCTCGTGGAAAGGCCATTGAAATCCCTTCTTGTTGAAACTTGCACTGTAATTATAATAGCAGTGTAATGGCTTTTTCTAAAAGTGTGTTGATAAGGATTATCCTTCTCTTCCTTTCTATGAGTTCGGTATGCTAGTCTAAAAAAATGCCCTTCGCTGAGACTAACTGCAGTGTCCCAGATGTACAGCTATTCATGATTGTATGAGGTTATCAGTTTAATCCTCATTCCATCAAATATTTGGCTCATAGGCAGATTATGAATGTAGCCACTATTTAAAGTGGAGATGAAACAATAAACAATATGACTGTGGTCTGTTTGATTTTTACCTCAGCCATGATATGACACTGCAGTCAAACTTGATATCCTCTTAGATTTGCTTGAAAACTAGATTGTGCTCACTGGTGACGTCACTGGGATGGTTGTTTGCTATGAGCACTGAGTACAACATTGTACTTCAGATTAATTTAATTAGTTTATACCCTAGTTATTGTTGCTACAGTGGAGTTTGAGAGATTTTGTTAACATGAAAAATTACTGACTGTGCTTTTTGAGCCATTAAGATCATATGTAGTGCTGAGACTTGTTCTAGTGGCACTAGCACTAGTGAAAGTAAAGCGGAAAAGCAGCCTGAACTTAACTAATGTTACATTCAATGACAGGTTGACAAACCACACAAAACACTTCTCCACACCAAGAATGTGCTCTACCACTCAGAACGTTTACATGCAGCTTGTGAAAATTGAATTATTGGTTTAGTCTGACTAAAACCAGACTTGTAAATGCACGTAAACAGCTTAGTCCGACTGAAATTGGACTATCCGTAGCTTGACTAACATACCTAGCTAATTCTATTGAAAATAGAACTATTGCTGCATGTATCCACTTAGCCTGACTGGAGTAGGACTCAGCGTTCTGCGCATACACCACTTTTTCTTTCGCACGCTTTCACCTGGAAGAAAAAGGAGATGACGTAGCAGCAGTTTACTCCCGGAAAAACAAACAAACACCATGACGATGGAAAAGCTAAACATTTTGACGTTAATGGATGTTAGAAAAATGCAAAACATGGATTTATTTGATTTAATTTATTATTCCTCTTTGGGTCAACTGGAACTAGTTCAATGTGTACTATATTAGAAAATACACAGCGCCGCCTATCAAGGGTGAGCCAGACGTACTTGGTCAGAAATTTGATTTTGTCTTCTGCATATATGCTCAGACAAAACGAGAAGTCCGACTTGACTGATTAGCAGAGCTACGAGCCTAGCTCGATTACTGCGTGCATGTAAACGTACTGACTGTCTCCATCAAGCTGTCAGATCACAACAACACAAGATGCTCATGACATAGATGTTATGTTGTAACAACGCTAACCTAGCCTAGCTGTCACATCCACAAGCCACCTTATATCATGTTCAACATCTTTCTCACCTATAGAGGCTGAGCCACATGTAGGCAGATTCTGGGTGGATATCAAGTTTGACTGCAGTGTCATATCTTCCCTTACATAAAATCAAAGGAACTACGTAATATTGTTCAGTGTTTCATCTCATGAGCTCAGTATGGAATAAGGATTTCAAAGCATTATCAGTGGATGTTTTGCTATGGATAGGAAATGACTCATTTACTTTGTTACACCCCCCCCTCTCTTTTTGTCTGTGCATTCTTTCAGCGTATCCTGCCATTCCTGTTAACCCTTTTTGTACTCGCACAGGCTCAACTTACTCTTGTCTAACGGGCTGTATCTTGCAAGTAATTTGCTGGGAATTAATGTCCACGGTGATTTGCACTGGCTTATATTATAGGGCCTAGGGTTTTTCCTGCCTAGCTTATATGGTAAGGGGAACCTTTTGGTCCATGTCCAGATAGCCCACGAACTCACAGTAGCATCATGTTTTCCTGTCTCATAGGCCACCTGTGAGAGGGGCTTTGCTGCCATGGAGGAGTCCCATCAGAAGGTGATAGATGAGCTGCAGAGGAAACACCAGAGAGAGCTGGAGAACCTGAAGGAGGAAAAAGAGCGGCTATTGGCAGAGGAGACAGCAGCCACCATCGCTGGTAAATAACATCCTAGACCAAATAACCTTTGACCTAACAGGAGAAAGTCTGATTGTGAATTTTCATAAAAATGCATGATCTTGCTAACTGTAATAACACAGTTTTCGATGAGGTGTAAGAGTTTTACTATACTTATTAATGCTTTGTGTCTGTTACAGCAATTGAAGCAATGAAAAACGCCCATCGGACAGAGCTGGAGAAGGAGCTGGACAAGGCTCGCAAGGCCAACAGCAACACAGAAAATGCTGACATAGAAGAGATTCGCAGACAGCATGAGTAAGTGTTGATAGTGTATGTGCAGTGTGGTCTTTAGAGCCAGGCTGGTGTTAATCCAGGATGTCTGATCATAAATTCTAAAGTTTGATGGTTAAACATGAAGACTAGCACAGAACACTGTCCCTTATCAGCAGTAGGGATGACAATTGGTCAGAAATCATACGATGATGTCATTTGTTTGATATATTCAATCGCAATCCACAGAGCTAAATGTCATGTTCATATGGGATGGACAGTGGAGGTGGGAAAGATTCTCAGGTTTATGACTTGCAAGCGTTTTCATTCATTCATTCAACCTTTATTTAAACTCGGAAATACATTGAGGTAGAAACCTCATTTACAATGCAGCCGAGTCAAACAGAAACAGCCAAAGAGAAACTTACATAAGAGTGGCAACAAGAATAAAAACAAGAATAAAAACACAATAAAACTGCAATTAAAATGTGAAAAAAATAAATAAATAAAAGCACCAATAATGAATAAAATAGTTAAAATGTAACACACCTTAATCAGGTAAAACAGGAACATCTAGAAGTAAAATGTGATACGATTAAAGATTTAAATTGCCCTATGGATAAAAATGATGAAAGCTTTATGACTCAATACAGCAGTATAATCACAGAGTTGGTCATAAGGCTGGATGATATGGACTAAAATCCATATCTCAGTATTTTCAGGCTAAAGGGCAATACATGCTATATATCTCAGTATTTTCCATTAAATGGGCTACATGTTCATTTGCAAGTCAAAGCCACAGTTAAGATGTTACAAGCACTTTTATAAAAAGACTGATCAAAATAAAAATGCAAAGACAGGGATTTTTTTTCCATGTTTGAAAATATACAGCTGCACAACATGTAAATGAAAAATCATACAAAATAAATAGCAGGGCTGTACGTCAACTTTTAGCACATAGCACTGGAGCTACAGAGGTTTGAAGGTTTGCAGCGAAGAACTCAAAAATATAACATAAGTATGAAATTATCAGGTAGGTTTGAAACAATTGAAACTCTTTGTGGGGCAGTTCAAAAGTCATTTGTCATGGCCTGTCAAATGAATCTTGTACTGGAAAATGATTTAAATGATTTGTATTTATTTAGGTTATTAATCTTATTAATGCACAGAGCATCAGCAGTGAGGCCGAGGGAGGGAGGAAGCAAGAGACACTTTGTCGTTGTTACATTCTTCTTGTATATGAAATGTCTGTGTCATTGCTGCATTTTTTAAACACTGTCACATGCATCCAGGCGCTGTCTCAATGTCACACATTAGACTACAACTACCAAGAGGAATGGCAATGCACTATGATCCACCTCACACTCAAACTAGCAAACACACCCTCTCGAACAAACGTTCACAAACAAAGCAGCTCTGTCTTCCATACATGCAGCGCAGCACGTGTGTTACTGTTGTTATTTCATTCATCTCACAAACTTATTTAGCGTAGCACGTTCAACATATAGGCCGATGTCGCACTGTAGAATAATTAACAGACAGATTAAACAGAGGAGCAGCTCTATGTCTCTCTTAGTGTCGCTTGAGAACTTGTGACTGAGTGAGTGGAGCTGAGCTGTGCAGAGAGTGAGAGAGAGAGGAGTAATGCACACTGGTACGGCTTTTCAAAAGAACAGCATTATGTAACGCAACTTGACCCCATATCGATATAAATGGTATTGTCTAAATGCATATCTTGCTTAAAAATATATCGATATATTGTACATAGTTATTATATCGCCCACATCTAGTTGGTCATGTAAGGGTTTAAAAATACTGTGCACTAACAATTTAGTTCTCTATCCATTAAGTTTGAATTACCTATATTAGTTATCTTAGAAATGTTTGGCTCCCAGGTGCTCTGAATGCAACAAAATCCTAAACTACATTAAAAAATGAGTGTTATTCTGCTCATTAATGGTGCCTTTGCTGTATTACCTGAGGGACAAGCTAACAGGTGACTCAATGTTATTATCATACTTTTACATAGTTTAACAGCGTGCAGGCAGCCTCATCTCTATCCATAATTTTATGTCTGTTGCATTGAACCTGAATGATACTTCCACGAAGAGTTCAGCATGACGTTATCGAAGAAAGCAACAGCAGCTCAGTTTACTGGCTGGACAGTTGGGCACAACACAAACTAACAGAAAGACCGCTGAGAAATGTCACTGTTCATATCCTGCAAAAGTTGCTATTAGACCACTTCTCGAAAATAGTACAAGGAAACGCTGATTTGATGTTAGGTGTAGAATTTCTGTGGTCACTTGGATTCTTCCATGTAGTGCAAAACAGATGAGCTGCTCTAAAGCAGTCCTCTCAAACAGAGCTAAATAGACAATATGTAGAGATTGGCTAAATGCAGATATTTTGGTATCAGCGCACATGCTTAAGGACAGGTGTGAGAAATAGCAGTACAAAAATGCAAAATGTTTGAGGTGACACCATTACAGAGTATTTTTTCCACCTAGGGATGTCTCAGTCCAATCTCAAAGATCAGTATGGGGGCCGATCAAGGCATTTTTTAACTGATGGGGATCAGCTATATTGAGTTATATAGAGCTTGATCCAATCCTTTTTTTAAAGTCAGCTGTCACACTGGTGTTTTTACTTTCCTCCACTCTACCGAGCTCCCATGTGTGCAAGAGCCGAGCCTAAGCCCTGCCCATGTCAGCTCATTTCGAGAGTCTCTTGTTATCTATGGCACATCGTGCTTCACTGCACTGCTCGGGAACCAAAGACAACCACACTAAGCACGCCGCTGCAAGTGCAACAAACGTACTGCGAGCAAAAAGCCAGTAGAGCAAAAAGGTAGTAGAATGTTTCAGAGATGATGGTTTTTTGTAGGCTGATGGGGTAGTCCGTGTCACCCTGGTTCCCACATCAAAAAGCCTATGAGGTTTTTCCACTGGATTTTGGATTATTGCAGAAAATAAGCTTTGTGGCAAACAAGCATTTATGATTCTTATATGTTTTGTTCAATAAGATATTTTTCACAAGTGAACACCAATTTTCTGATTATTGAAGCCTGAATGCAATCGCTAGAGGTAAAAAACTAACGTTAGGCTATAAACGAACTACACTACAGTCGCATGACCCAATGTGACCCAATGTGTTCAGTGCGGCTCTGAGTGATGACGTTCTGTTGTCACTTTTAGCTTGTTAGCAACTGCCTTTTTTAAGACACACAGAAGCTTTTAAGTTCACACGTGGGATATTTACCGACACATTTTATGTCAAAGAACAAAGCGTTAATAACAGTATTAAGTGAAGTGAAGTAGATATTTTGGTAAACTCACATCACCTCTCTTGTTCTCACTACTCCGTATGTGCGTGCGTGTTTTTCCCCAAACCCGAAATACATGCAGTGCAAAAACCTATAAGCGACTGCAGACAAAGCGAGATGAAAGAAGTACAGCATGTTAAAAATACTTCTTAACCAGTCTAAAAATGATCTTACCTTACAGTATGTTGAGACATCATAGCGGATGGCCAAATAAAATAATAAATAATTAAGTAAATTAATCTATTATTGGAATCATCTTGCTTTCTTTACAAATCCAAATTGGTGTGTAGGGACAAAACATTACTGTTTTTTGATAAGAAATCAAGTAACATTACCAGACCTACGATGTGCACAGTTGTGGCTCCATCGAAGGTTATGCAACCACTGTTCCTCCGGTGGCAAGTCTACATACATTAGTCAACTATAACTGGGCACACAATCAAATGTTAGACGGAGTCATCATTTTAAAACTACCATATTACATGACAGTCAGCTAAACATCATGATATGTAGTAGCCTTGCTACTGTTGGGATTCACTGGACCACAGATGATTTGTCATTTGTTAAAATCTAAACTGGACATGTGAAGGCTTTTCCTCCTGAGATGGAGAGACCTCGTGTTCTTTGTTCTTCAACAACGACAGTTATCTGACACCCATCTCAGCAGGATGCCCACCTCACACCTCTTAAAGAGACAAGTCTCAAAACATGATTGGTCAGTACTTTTACAGTGTCATGTGACTCTGTGATGTCACCAGGCACACTGTAGAAGTTCTTCTCCCTTCACTACAGTCTCTCTCTTGCACTTGGATGGCCAAGCCGCTCATACCTCTTTCCTTCTGGGCCCTGGACCAGCCCAGATGTGCTCTAGGGGGGGAACAATTGCTCTACAGACTTTTGTTCCTTTACTCCTAAGACTCTCGTGCCCTCGCTCGAAGCAGGAGCATAACTGAAACCAGTGAAGTTAGAAGGGCAAACACAAGGTTTGCAACTAACCTCCCAGCAATAAGGAGAATCAAGTTGAGTTAGTGCCCCAACGTCTAACTGTGCAAGGCCCCCGAGCGACTGGCTTCCAAGGATCTGCACCTTTGGAACAAGGACACAATAAAGACTGCTTCTAGAGCCACAGCTCTTTCCAGCCTTCTTCGCCAGCTAACAAGAACAGCACGCCTCAAACCAACTCTTCCCTCCATCCATTCAGGATTTGGTAATGTAACAACTGGGCATAGCTTTATCACAGCTGTACAGGCTAAGCAAGACTGTTTAACTTGTTGCATGTGATTTAATGCTGTTTATTGAGTCATTGTTGTGATTGTCTGCAACTAGGTTATTGATTAGTTGGGTTTACCAAAGCGAAAACTTTGCTTGTTTGTTTGCTAATGCTGTTCACAGACAACGTCTTGCATGCAACTAAACATCTTCTGCACTAATCCAGACCCTTTGCAACACAAATCGCATTCACATAGACTCACTTACAAATTGGCTTTCAAGAGCTACACCCCAAACAGGAAGCTCAAAGTTCCCGCTTCTTTTCCTTTGTCTTTTTCCTGACCACACGGTCAGACAAACACCTCCCCCAATCTGAAGCCAGCTGTGATTCGGCTGTCTTGTAGTTTTCTGTTGTCAGCCATTTTGTTTTGAACCAAACGGCCCTTTGATTACCACACCCGCCTTTGTCTTTCTCTCTCTCTCACACACACACACAGACACACACCTACACACGTATACACACACACATGCTTGTATATAGTTAGTTGGGATTTGTGTGTTTTGGTTTTGCTTTGCTTTGCTTTGCTTTACAAATAAATATAATTTTGGAATCGTACTTGCTGTCTGTTAAATGTTGTACATGGGTGAATGAATAGTCAACCTCTGCTATGTCAAGAACTCCGAAATCCTTCAGGCTTTATTATTAATTTGGTTATGGTTATTAATTTAATAATTAATCAAAATCCCAAATTAATAGTTTAGTGAAATCTATGAGACAGATATCATTAACTGGCTATCATTTTTCCCTTTTCGTGAATGGTGCCCCACAAGGTGATTTGATGTTAATTACGTCACGTTATTAAACATAATTAATAATTATTACTAATGATTATTAATTATTTCTGATAGCCAATTTGATACTTAAGTTGGAGATCTGTTACAAGGTCAGGCCCTTGATGAGACCTATTAGTGTTGTTCCCAACATTTATAGTGCCTCCGTGTGACGCCAAGTATTGTTTCCAATATTTATGGTGTCACCATGTGAGACCTACTAGATTTCCAACAAGTAGTATCCTAGCTTTTTATAATACTATTTGTAGAACCCCTACATATTTGGTGTCCCTTGGTGAGACCTAGTATTATAAACTTCAACATTATTGTTGACCCCAACTTTTATGTTGCTCCTTGATGAGGCCTAAAATTGTAGATTCCCTACATTTATGGTGCCGCCGTGTGAAGCCTATAAATGTGGGTTCCCAACACTACCGGTAACTTATAGTCATTATTGACTTCCGGAAGTCGAGGACCACACTGCACTCAGGCCTGAGCATCAATGGGGAGGAAGTGGAACGGGTCACCAGCTTTAAGTTTCTTGGCCTGCACATCTCGGAGGACCTGGGCTGGACTGTGAACATCACCCACATCATCAAAAAGGCCCAGCAGCGTCTCTTCTTTCTGAGAACACTGAGGAGTAACAAACTCCCTCCATCTCTGCTGAGAAACTTCTACCACTGCACAATAGAGAGTGTCCTCACCTATGGCTGTACGGTGTGGTACGCCAGCTGCACTGCATCTGAAAAGAAACAACTGCAGCGGGTCATCAAGACGGCTCAGTGGATCATCGGCTCCCCACTTCCATGGCTAGAGGAGATCTATTCCAGCCGTCTCCTCCGACGGGCCACAAAGATTCAGAATGACCCCGCCCACCCAGGACACTCTCTATTCACCAGCCTTCCCTCTGGCAGACTCAGAGTCATGAGAGCCCACACCAACAGACTGAAACACAGCTTCTTCCCCATGGCTGTGAAGAGACTGGCTGTGACCCCCCCCCCCCCAGTTTATTTTATGACAAGGACATTGTAGCTGCTATAAGAGAGCACCATACGAAATTTCACTGTATTTATTACAGTGACAATAAAGCTTCTTCTTCTTCTTCTTCTTATATGTTTGAATGTTTTCTCGTATGTTACTCAATGACTCAGTTACTTGATGTTGTCAATCAATAAACACCTTAAATGTCAATATGACTGTTCATTTGTGTAACTGTCTCCTTTTAATGACACACACTTAGGTGATGATCGGATCTTTAAGTAAATGAACTCCACCAAAAAAAGTGGTTTAGTGTCATTGCAGTGCACTCCCGCAGCACTACACGTATGCATGTAAGTAAGGTAATTGTAGGAGCTATTTATAAATGTTTTATGTAAAAAAGGAAACATCAGTGTAAAATGAAGTGTATATTCGCAAGATTATTTATTCTGGCTTTTTGCCTTTAATGGATAGGACAGCTAGGTAGGGGCCGGAAGTCGGAATCAAACCCGGGCTGCATCGAGGACTGAGCCTCTGTACACGGGGCGCCTGCTCTAACCAAAAAGCTACCGACGCCCCATGAAGTGAGAATTTTGATAAAGTATTTTTATTCCTATTATGATTCAGTTTTGTGTTAGTCATAGCTGCATGTCAAAATAAACAAGGCTTTTTAAAACACCAAATTGGACTTGCTGGAATATCCTGGAGTCAGAAAACGTAGTTATATCATTTTTTCCATTAATTAAACAATATACAGTCAATACTGTCAATACTGTGATACCATCGAAAGTTAGAAAAATACTGTGATGTTGAGTTTTGGTATTATCACCAAGCACTAACCTCATTCCATCAAACTTTGCTCTGACCTAAGACTTCTCAGAACTGGTTAATTAAACCAGAGCCTGAACATCTAGCTGTATTTGCACCATTTTACTCCTCACCTCAAACTGGTTGTATCAGATTTTCCCTCAGTGTGATACTGTGTTATATTTCAGGGAGGAGCTGTGTTCGTTTCAGCGGGAGATTGAGGTGTTGTCGGAGCAGTATTCCCAGAAGTGCCTGGAAAACGCCCACCTGGCCCAGGCGCTGGAGGCCGAGAGGCAAGCCCTTAGGCAGTGTCAGAGAGAGAACCAGGAGCTCAACGCACACAACCAGGTGGAGTCACACACTATAATACACAATCATTGATACACACAACACAGCTGTGTACAATATTTAAATGGTGTCGTTCAGATTATTGGAGTGGGTACACTTTTACTTACTTCTACGTTTTTTGTCTCTCTTGTTTACCATGGCAGTAAATATGAAGTAATTATGCTTTGGTGCTCATGGTTTTATTAAAATGAAGTGAATAATTGCATTGTGGAGAACCTAACTGAGCAAATGAGGTGTAGCATTTCCATGTTGACAAAATTTTAAATGTTTACATTTGTATGCTTGGTCTAAGCTGCTTAGAACTAGTTCAAGCAGGTTACATCACCTTTTCTTTTAACAACACTCACTCACAGTTTTTCGGAACTGGGGACTCTAACCATTGAAGTTTTAAAAGTGAAATTTTCTCCATTCCTGCTTGCCTATATGACTTCAGTTGCTCAACAGTCCAGGGCTTCAATTGCAATATTTTGTGCTACATAATGTCTAACACATGTTCAGTGGGAGTCAGGTCTGGACTGCAGGCAGGTCAGTCTGTTACCTGCACTGTTTTACTACGAAGCCACGCTGATAGTACATGTGCAGGATGTGGCCGGGCATTGTGTTGCTGGAATGAGCAGGGACATCCCTGAAAAATACATCGTCTGGATGGTAGCTTATGTTTCTCCAAGATCTGTACGTCCCTTTTAGCATTCATGGTGCCTTCACAGATGTGAAAGTTACCCGTGATGCCATGGCCACCAACACACCCCCACACCATCACTGATGCTGGCTTTAAACTTTGAGCTGGTAACAGTCTGGATGGTCCTTTACCTCTTTAGCCTGGAGGACACAACGTCCATGATGGACTGGTCAGACCACAGCACACTTTTCCCCTTGGTGTCAGTCAATCTCAGATGAGCTCGGGCCCAGAGAAGTGTGCGGTGTTTCTGGATGTTGTTGATGTATGACTTTCACTTGGCATGGTAGAGTCTTATTTTGTATTTGTGGATGGAGTGCTAAACTGTATTTACTGACAATGGTTTTCCAAAGTGTTCCTGAGCCCATGTAGTAATAGCATAGAATAGAATAGAAAGAACTTTACTTATCCCAAATGGAAATTCAGCTGTCCAGGAGCTCATAAAAGACAAAAAACAAAATAAAATACATTAAAATAAGTGCACAAATAGAGATTAAGTTAATTAGAATAAAACTGTCCATTTCACAGTCCATCCAGTTGTGGCTAATGTGATGTTTGTAAATGTATGTGTGACTGGATTCAGGAGGTATTAAACAGACTTACTGCCGTGGG
Source organism: Cephalopholis sonnerati (assembly GCA_019142605.1). Taxonomy (NCBI): domain Eukaryota; kingdom Metazoa; phylum Chordata; class Actinopteri; order Perciformes; family Serranidae; genus Cephalopholis; species Cephalopholis sonnerati. The sequence continues at coordinate 1,009,471 of JAGQAX010000020.1, forward strand.
GACGAAGGATCATCTGAAACGCGCTGTTCTGCAACGCAGTGAGATGAGCCAACTGCTGCTGCTGCTGCTGCTCCTCTGCTGCTCCAGGAGGCTGTGGAGAGGGTGTATGCTGTTGTCCATTATAGCTTTCAGTTTGTTCAATGTGCCCCTCTCCACCACAGTTCTTAGTGGGTCCAGTCTCCTGCCGAGCACTGAGCCAGCTTTTTTAACGAGCTTGTCCAAAGAGGTGATGTGTCCAAAAAAGTGTTTTTGTCTTTCAAGCTGCTTACCCAACACACTGCAGCGTAGAGAAGTGCACAGGCCACCACTGTGTAATAGAACATAGTCAATATCTCCACACACACATCAAAGGACCTCAGTGTCTGCAGAAAGAACAGGCAGCTCTGCCCCGTCCTGTAGAGGGCATCAGTATTAGAGGACCAGTCAAGCTTATCATCCAGGAGAACCCCCAGATATCTGTAGGTGTGCACCACCTCAATGTCCTCCCCCTGTATGGAGACTGGTTGATGGGATGACCTCTTTCTTCTGAAATCCACCACCATCTTCTCTGTTTTGGCTGTGTTCAGATGGAGACAGCACTTACTGCACCAGTCCCTGAAGGCATCCACAAGGTCCCTGTACTCCCGCTCCTGATCGCTCCTGATACAAACCACAATAGCTGTATTCTCAGAGTATTTTTGTATGTGGCAGGACTCTGAGTTGTATTTAAAGTCTGCTGTGTAGAGTGTGAACAGGAATGGGGCCAAAAAAAGTTCCCTGTGGAGCACCAGTGCTGCTCCTGACCATCCCAGAGACACAGCTTCCAAGCCTAACATACTGAGGCTGCTTTGTCAGGTAGTCTGTTATCCAGGAGGTCAGGAAGCGATCTACTCCCATCCCCTCCAACCGGTCTCTCAGTATGGGGGGCTGGATAGTATTAAATGCACTTCAGAAGTCAAGGAAAAAGATCCACAACATCCTGGCTCCTCCAAGTAGGTGTAGGCCCAATGCAGCATGTAAAGAACCGCATCTTCCACTCCCATGTACACCAAACTGGAGGGGGTCCACAGCATCAGTGACCTCTGACTTCAGGAAACCAAGGACCAGGCGCTCCAGGGTCCTCATAATATGTGATGTTAAGGCCACCGGTTGGTAGTCATTTAACTCAGCCAGACGCCCCATTTTGGGCACCGGTACAAGACAAGATGTTTTCCACTGCATCAGTGCTTTGCCTGTTTGAAGAGCCCTGTTGAAGAGCCACTGAAGGGGCTCTGCTAACTGGGCTGCACAGTCTTTCAGGAGCCTTGAACACACTCCATCTGGGCCCGCAGCTTTCCCTGTACGCAGTCTCCTGAGCTCCGCCCTCACCTTGTCTGCTTTAAAGGACAGTGGTAGTTGGCCGTGTGTGGTAGATGTTGTAGCTGTTGCGGGGCTACTTCTAGGTGACAGTGGAGCAGCAGCAGCAGCAGCAGCAGCAGGTGACACTGTGGAAGGAGGGATGGATGCAGGGATAGGGTGAACACTGCCCCCTCCATTAAACCTGTTAAAGTACAGTTGAAGTAGGCTTTGTCAACATCACCATCCATAACCTGGCTCTTCTTTGAATAGCCTGTGATGTTCTTCATTACCTTCCACACCTCTCTGATTTTGTTCTGCTGCAGCTTACTTTCCACCTGTCTTTTGTAGTCCACCTTTGCTTGTCTCGGTCTTCCCTTCAGCTCATGCTGCACCTCCCTGAGCCTCTCCTTGTTCCTCTGCTTGAACGCCAGCTTTTTCTGGTTGAGGAGCGGTTTGATATTATTGTTGTTGACCCAGGGTTTATTTTTGGGGAAGTAGTGTACAGTCTTTACTGGCATCACAGTGTCCCTACAGAAGTTAATATATTCTGTTAGAATATGCACCCTCCTGTCCATGTCCGTGTTGTTGTCCTGTGGCTCCAGTAGTACAGTCTAGTCTGTACATTCAAAACAGTCTCCAAGGACCACTTTCTGACTGAGCAGGTGGTAACACGGAACTTTAATACACAGGGTTTGTATGTAAGCTGGAGAGACCAGATTATGATCTGATCTGCCAAGAGGTGGTAGGGCAGAGGCACTGTAGGCATCCTTGGCATTTACCTTAAACAAATCTAGTGTCTTATTCTCCCTTGTGGGACAGTCCACATACTGAACAAACCCAGTCAGATGGGGGGAGGGAGTAGTGTTGTTAAAATCCCCTGTTATTGCAATGAATGCACTAGGATGCTGGGTCTGAATCGTAGCAACAGTTTCATGGATGATGTCACACGCCACTGCCGTTGCTGCCCGCGGTGAAATATAAACAGTAATGGCAACAATGTGTGAAAACTCCCGAGGCACATAATACGGTCTAAGACCGAGTGCCAACAGTTCAGTATCCTGACAGCAGATCTTGTCCTTCACCGTGATATGTCCAGGATGACACCATTTATTTTTGAAAAGCAGGATCAGTCCCCCACCACTGATTTTGCTGCTCGCCTTCGCGTCTCTGTCCGCTCGCACAGTAGAGAAGCCGGGTAGATTCACACAGCTGTCCTGCACATTGTCATTCAGCCACGTCTCCGTGACGCACATCAAAGTATACACTTTTTTGCATGGATGTGTGAAGCTTTAACCCCATTAATCTTGTGATAGTTAACAGGCCACGGTGCTGAATTATTAACATCCCTCTCTCCTCCTGCTGTCTGCGTGTCGGGGCTGCTGCGCCACTCTTACGCACACACATAAACACACAAACACGAAGTAGAGATGCTGCGGTAAAGGCAGAGAAGTAAAAATATTTTGAGCTGACGACAACTACCCTTGTTACTGTGAGTACAGTAAAGCCCCATTTCCACCCAACACTTTCGGTATGGTACCTTTGGAACCAAAAGTAACCCTTCAGACATGATACCGAGACCCTAGTGTTTAGTGCTTTAACTGAAATATCCCCAGTCAAATCGTGTAGGAAATCTAATTGAATTGGGACCTTGTGAATCGAAATCGAATGGATTTAGAAAATCAGTGGCGATACCCAGCCCTATATACAATAATGTTGGTTTTTAATGCACTGCAATCTGAGGGGTCAAAGGTCATGGGTATTTGATATTGATTTTCAGCCTTGTCCCTTTTATGCAGAGTTCTCCAGATTCTCTTAATCATTTGATGGTATTATAGATTGTTGGTAGTCAAATCCGTAGATTCTTTACAATTGTACATTGAGAAAGGTTGTACCTAAACTGATGGACTGTTTTAATACTGTTTGATACTTTAATCTGTTACCTAGTTACCTGTTTACCTGTAAATGTTCTAGGTGTTTTTTGAGCCTTCCACAACTTCCCCAATACTTTGTTGCTCCTGTCCCAACTTTTGTGGAATGTGTTGCAGGCATCAAATTTAGAATGAGTGTATCTATCTATAAAGCAAGAAATCTCTGTCTGTCAGTCTATGTGTCTGTCAGTCTGTGTGTCTGTGGCTCGCATATCTCTCTGACTATTTGTCAGATCAACCTGAGCTTTCGGATATGGCTTGCACATGGCACGATGTTGTGCATCCTTGATTTTGAAGTTTTTTGGATTAATATTCACAACATTATCATTAAAAGTTAAAATCCCATAGACCTCCGTGTAACCAATCAGCCTATCGCACTCTCACGGAATAAAAGATCAAAGTATCCTACTGCTATACCGCTCTGCGTCACCCAAAACTTTGCACAGGCTTACCCCAGATGTCCACTGGATCCGTCAAGTGGGCGATTCAGCCACGGTGCGGGTGCTGGAGCTAATCGCGGCCATTAAGTCAATGTAAACTGCTCCACCAGAAGCGGCTCGGCGCTCCGCTAAAACTACGCGCCGCACGACAATGCGTCAATTTCCACAGACCAAATGAGTCAAACAGGAAGTCAGGCGCACAAAAGACGAGAGCATCCAGTCAATTTTCAAAATAAAAACACCCATGAAAACTCCGGAGCGTATTTCACATTGCTGCAACAGCATGACGTCAAAGTTTGTGGCCCCCGGCAGGTAGAGAAAACTTTTCTTGTTTGTTGTTTGTTGATGTCTTTATACCTCCAGTGTTTCCTCAAATTATCACGTGACATCATGATCTCGCGATCCGTCAATCCCAGGCCGCTCGCGTGCACGCCGCTATAGATACGCTTCCAGTGGACATTGACGCCCGGCACAGGACGGAGGAGTCCGTGCCACGGCCGGACCACACACGCGACGGATCCAGTGTAAACCCAGGGTTATGGCATTCCCTTTCGTCTCTCCCCCATATAGGAATAGATAAAGTGGTGCAGTTTGCATTAACATGACATGTTTAAGTAATTTCATCGGTAAGTAGTATTTCTTAAGTTTCACCACGCTGTTCTCATCTGCTCATGGTGTTTGCTGACATGGCTACAACATGATCAGATTGACTAAAACATTGCCTAAACTTCCCATACCAAAGTATGGCTAGGTCGGAAACGTTTGTTTTTCCTTTCAGGCGTGCAGGGTTACGTGCTTGCTAGCTACCATTTCAAGATTGTTCGCCTACGGAAAGCTAGGAAACCTAATGATGTTGCGTGTCTCTCCATATCTCAATGTACGTTCATGTCTTACCCAATGTACAGTTTCTCTATTAACACTATGTAAGAGTATGTACACCTCTTTGTACATCCAACCATCGAACACAGCCTCATATGGCCATACATGAAAAATCTACTTAAGCTTCCACTTTTCTATAGAGAAACATACTTCCTACGGGCACTGCACTAGTATTTACAAAAAACAATGTTTAAACAATCAGTTTAAACATTAAATAACTTGTCTTTGTACTGTATATAGTTGATTAAAGGTCAGAAGGATTGACAGATCAATGCATTCTGTTTTTATTGACGTTTTACACGTCCCAACATTTTTTTGTTATTCAGGTTATAAACTAGACCTGCGTTTATTTAGCAAAATGAGTAGTCACAGCTGGCTAGTAAAAAAGACTCAACGTTTAATCAAAGTTTTATTGTAAGTCTCAAACTTGTGAGTTTTAGAACTGCTCAAAGACAATGGATGGGAGCCTGATTTTGTGGACCCATAAAGTGTTTATTTATTTAATGTAGTGTTCTCAGTTATGAAACAGAATATGTCCCCAGAACATTACCCTGGCTGCTTTCAGTGTCATCTACAGCATCTTTGATCATTCACTGTCTATGGAGCAGCTCCACACTTTATAACTGATGAAATCATGAGTTTGTATTTACAACTCTGGTTTTTGAGATATGGGAGAGAGTTGTTCGTGTTTACGAATATTTGCTGATGGTCTTAGACCAGAGAAATAACATGGATGAATTCTGAAAATTCTTTGGATTGTGAAGTGATTTTCGCAGTCGTTTATCAGGTCATACTGTTTTATGTTCATATTGATATGTATCTTGACATGCTGCATATGTTTTTTGTGTTCAGTAAAATCTGGTCTATATTATTATGAGGTAATATTGTATTGAGTTGTAATTGCATCATATCTAAAATACTGCTCATGTCATATGAATAATCACGTGTTACATATGCTGGGATAGATGAAGTTCTTATGATGGCAGTTGTATCAGCTGTGTCTTGAGATTGAGATATCATAAATCATATAAAAGTATGCAATAACAAACTAAATGACAAAGTAAATTCATCTAACAATGTTGCTCAACCACAGCCCAGTACACACTGAGCTGAACAGGGTGGGGGCAGGGAAAGACCACACGTCTCTCTACATTTTCTGGGCTGTTTTTTTTTTTTTTTTCATTTGCTGTTAATATCTCTTGACCCTGTATCTATGAAAATAGTTTGAGAAAATTCTGTCACAACTCTTTGTTGTTTTGTATCCTTTGTATCCTTAATCCTGGAGCTTTTTTAGTGGGTATATGACATGTACCTATGTATCATGTAGACTACATCACTGAAATTTTTCCTGTTTCCTCTGGGACAGTGTTTTGAGACACAGTGTTCTGTTCTAAGCTTCTTCTTTATGGCATTTTTTAGGAGCTGAACAACCGTCTGGCAGCAGAGATCACCAAGATGCGCTCCATGACATCCGAGGATGGAGTAGGAGATACAAATGCCACAATACAAGGAAAAGAGATCTATGAGTTAGAAGTAAGGTTCAACCAAGAAATCATTTCAAACAAAGCAATTAAATCTTAACATGTGCATTAAGTTCTGTATGTAAAACCTCTCATAGTATCAGGTCTGTACTGGTAAGGTTTGACATAGAAGCTGATAATCCTCAGGCAGGGTCTTATAGCTTTCTTCATCTTCTATCTTCTTGAATTATTTCACTCTTCTTTTGTAGGTGATGCTGAGGGTGAAGGAGTCAGAGGTCCAGTACCTAAAGCAGGAAATAAATTCCTTGAAAGACGAACTCCAAGCTGCCCAAAGAGTATGCTGTTTTTTTCTTTGTAGAAAGCACTTGTAACTGGGGACATCTATGAATTCATAGGTGAAAGAAAACATGAATACCCATTATCTGAACCACCAAACAATGTGTTACAGGACAAGAAATATGCAACAGATAAGTACAAGGACATCTACACAGAGCTGAGCATTGTCAAGGCCAAAGCAGAGCGGGATCTGGGCCGGCTCAGAGACCAGCTGCAGCTGGCTCATGAGGCACTCGGGGAGCCGTCACCGGAGGAGGTGGAGCGAGGAGGATATGGTATGAAACCACAGAATCGGGCCTTGTGCAAGAACTATTTTGTACTCTTATCTAAGACCAAATTAGCAGTGTCAGTTGTTGTATTAAAGGAGCCTAAACAAATAGAAAATATCAGCACAGTGGTTCACTGTGACAGAAAGAGAAAATGGCTTCATATGAAGTTAGATTTTAAAAAAATCTTAAATTGCAGTCAAGAAGGTGGACTAGAGAATACTGGGATGGACAGGGACTTTCAGAAAGACATTTTGATGATGCGCTGAAAAGAATATAAACTTGGCATCAAGCGTATTTTAGTTATTTATGTTTATTAGTAAGTTTATTATAGTATATATAAACTCCAGATTCATTCAAGTTTAGGCATTCTGAATTATTCTGTTTTTTTATGTCTCCACATTGGCAATATGTAGTCTGTACGTACGTCCCATTATCGTGATTGCGATATCTCAAGAACGTCTTGAGGGAATTTCTTCAAATTTGGCACACACATCCCCTTGGACTCAAGGTTGACCTGATTAGATTTTGGTGGCCATAGGTAAAAGGTCAAGGTCACTGTGACCTTGCCTGTCTCATTATTGTGAACACGATATCTCAAGTACACCTTAAAGGATTTTTTTTTTTTCTTAAATTTGACACAAGCATTGGACTTAATGATGAACTGATTTGATTTTAGTGGTCAAATGTCAGAGTCACTGTGCCCTCAAATCTATCTCAGTCTCATGAATGCAATATCTCAAGAACACGTCAAGGGACTTCAAATTTTATACAAACATCCACTTTGACTGAAAAATGAACTGATTGGAATCTGGTGATTGATGGTCAAGGTCAGTGTGACTTCACAAAACACTTTTTTTTGCTATAACTCAAGAATTCATATGCTAATTAAGACAAAACTTAACACAAAGGTCAAATAGGATAAAAAATTATGAAGTTATAACATTTTATATCCCAAAGGTCAGCTTTACTGTAGCATCATAACGTCCTGCAGAAACACTTTTCTGGCCATTACCCTACATCATATCTCAGGAACAGAAGAGGTTACATTTGGTCAGATACTGAATTGGTGACACTAATCTTGGGTGTCCACCTAAAAACTGTGCTGATTATATAGCTCTTCTGAGGGAGAGATGTGTGTGAAGCATCCATGTTTTCACAGACATAGATGTAAACTGTAAGAGAAACTTGACTCCTGCATGGAGGCATACAACAGCAAGGCGGTAATTGTAGTTTGCTTTATGCACATTTTATGCCTTTGTTAGATAGCAATATTGAGGGGGCAGGCAATGAGGGAGAAAGGGTACAACAAAGAGAACGTTGCAGTTTATTGTCAGTGTCTTAACCCCTAAACCACAGGGACACCCCAATGTGTTGTAATATTTAAGTCAAACAAGAGTTTTTTCCAGTGGTGAAAGGCAGAGAGTGGGATACACCCCTGGTATGAACAGTACAGACCACTCAGAAGTTCTGTTTGTGAGGCATTCACATCAAGGAACCAGGCCTGGATCCGAGTATACTAGACCCAAAAGTCCAGTTGGTTTTAAAGTAATCAGGCATGGTACATTGATCCGTGTCTAGCAATCAATGCCAGGGTCCATGTGAAAAGATGGTCTTGAGCACAGTTCATGTGTACTCAGGTATAGTTCACATCTGGTGTGAAAACTAACTGTACCAAAACACAGAAGAAGACTAATGTTTAAAGCGAGTAGCAGTTGGCTAGGAGAGCTACAAAGGCATTTCTCACCACTCCTGGTCTCCATATGCTGGATCTCATCCTCTTAACTGCACAACTGTAGGTCAAACAGTAGGAAGGCAGGCGAGGGGTTGTTTTTGACATCTCTCCAAAATATTAACTGTAGTAGGCATAATGTGATTGTCCAAACAAATGACACACAGATGATGATGCAAGTGTACAGAACATCACTAATATGAAAGCTGAGCAGCAGGGACAGGAACAGTATGAATTAACATACCCTAATAATAAATTTTCCCCAGAGATGATTGTGAAATATTACAAGCTCTTTAAAATAACTCATGTGCCAATTAAGAATGAATCTGGTGTTTTTTTTGTGCGAGGCCCATTGTGTGTCAACCTGAGGACTAGACTCTTGGTCTCTAGTTTCCCTCTATTCAAACATATTTTCCTTTCTAGATATCATGAAGTCCAAAAGCAACCCTGACATCCTCAAGATGGCAGCTGCCGCTGCCAAACGCTCAGAGCGCACCATGAGGTCAAAGGTGGGTTTCCTGTTTAGTGGCCAGTGAAGAGTAAAATCAATCCTTCTTCCCACTGTGGTGTTAATACTGGGTTTGTCCTGGAACTGCATCATCCTTTGTATCATATACACATTCAGAAATGACCCAGAAGTTCTGTCTCGCGTTACAAGTCTCCCACCACACAAAGACTGAGAAGCAGTTTCATGAGACTTACTCCCATCTACTGGTCACCTGCAAAGTTGCATGCAGGGCTGCATGCTCACTGTTGCATCATCATTAGCAGTTGTTCCTGTTGGCCTTCATTTTAGTAGTCCATTTTGTGACTCCATCAAAGCTTGGCACTTGGGATTGTGATGCAAATAAAAGTGCACAGTAGTCTAACACACACTTGCTGGTGTGTTTTCCCACTTCTGTCCTCAGTCTGTGAGTCGAGACATACCCTGTGACAGTCAGGGCTGCTGAGGACGTGTAGGCCTCCTCCCCCTTCTCTTTTAGGTAAACCAAACCAGATCCACAGCTGGTTTGTCCTCCACCTCTAAAACACTGACCTGAGTAACTACTTCACATTTCTCTGCACAAATATGCCACTCTACTATGGAGTTAGATTAGTCTCAATATTAATAAATGCACACAGAAGGATTCACAAATGCATGTTAAGATTTATATATAAATGACTCTCTCCACACAAATATTTTCAATGCACACACATATATTTGGCATTTTATATAAATGTAAAAAAAATCCACAAATAACCAAAAAAGTTTCACAAATGTATTTCTGATGCACACACAAATATTTATTGTTTTAAATATATGCAGTTTTCATCAAAACATTTGTGGATGTTGATACATTCATATACAGATGCTTTTATTTTGTGAACCTCAGCGCATTCGTGTGTGAATCTTTTTGAGACTCCCCTGACGTCACCCGATCCACAAATGCATTTTTTCTACCAAGGGGATATAGGTAGCCAATCAGATGTCTCCTTCCTCTTCAGCCAATCACATGAGCGTCCCGCTACCACCCCCACGTGGGGTATGTTTTAACGTCGTAGTGTCAGAGGGTGGCAGTAATGCACAACTACATTGTTTGCCGACCGCCACATTAATAAGGACGAGAAGAAGAAGAAGAAGAAGCAGCAGCAGACAGCGGTCAATGCAGAGCCCCGGGTCAGCTCTTGACCAGGGTTTCCCCTAGAAAAAATTGGCACCGGACAACCTGATCGGCTTTCCGACGTGTTGATCGTGCCCTTGTTCATTTGTTTGTTGGGTCCTCTTTTCATGTTATTTTCTGCAGTTATTTTTGCATTTGTTCGTGCCCATAGCCTGTCTGGTTTAAGTGTTTTTGCTTTGTGTATTAATCTGTATTGTAGCAATAACCTCAAGCTGTACATCCGTCATCCATTCATCCATTCGTATATGTCCGTGTGTGTGTGTGTGTGTGTGTGTGTGTGTGTGTGTTTCTCAGTGAAACGAATTTCCCGAGTTGCAGAGAGGAGGGGAGCAGCAGCATCAAAATAATTTTAAAAATCCTCTCATTATTTCGGTTTTTATGTCTTTTCTTCTGCAATATTTTATAAAAATTCACTATATAGTCAACAATATAGCAGACTAAAAGTTATATACTATTTGTTATTTAAGAGTGTACTAAGAGTGCTAATTGTCATTATCAATGGAGACGTGAAGCAGCGAAAAAAATGCGCACGGTAAAAAAATTAAATACATTTTAAAAAGCTGACTTGTATATTGACATGAGGCGTTGAAAGGTTTGCTGATCCTCTTGACTGTGACATTTTGTTCATTAAATTTAATTGCTGGTACGTTTATCTAAAAAAAAAACAACAACTTCTTGATGTGCTTCTGAGCAAAAACAATCGGATTGTGTACGACGGTCTGGCTGACCGCTGCTAGAATGTTGGCGGTCCTAGTGTTAATAACGCGGCGTGCTGCCAGCTTGAAATAAAAAAGTCAGTTCGCTATTGAAATATATATGCAATAAAAACTCTAGATAAACAAAATGAAAAAATCCTTTGACATGTTTAATTCAAATTGTGCTTGGAGGGAATATTTTCACCGGACTTCGGCAGATTTTACCGGTCAAAGTCCGGTAATTACCGGATAACGGACCATTGACCCGGGGCTCTGCATTGACCGCTGTCTGCTGCTGCTTCTTCTTCTTCTCGTCCTTATTAATTTGGCGGTCGACAAACAATGTAGTTGTGCATTACTGCCACCCTCTGACACTACGACGTTAAAACATACCCCATGTGGGGGTGGTAGCGGGACGCTCATGTGATTGGCTGAAGAGGAAGGAGACATCTGATTGGCTACCTATATCCCCTTGGTAGAAAAAATGCATTTGTGGATCGGGTCACGTCAGGAGAGTCTCAAAAAGATTCACACACGAATGCGCTGAGGTTCACAAAATAAAAGCATCTGTATATGAATGTATCAACATCCACAAATGTTTTGATGAAAACTGCATATATTTAAAACAATAAATATTTGTGTGTGCATCAGAAATACATTTGTGAAACTTTTTTGGTTATTTGTGGATTTTTTTTACATTTATATAAAATGCCAAATATATGTGTGTGCATTGAAAATATTTGTGTGGAGAGAGTCATTTATATATAAATCTTAACATGCATTTGTGAATCCTTCTGTGTGCATTTATTAATATTGAGACTAATCTAACTCCATACTCTACAGACACAAGATGGTAGAGCTAATGAACATTCTGTGTCTGACATATCACTGGGTTTTCCATCATTACTTATCTGTGTATCCTTTCACATTAGTGCTCATATATTTAGTGTCTTACGGTGTCATACTGTGGAGCCCCCAAACCAACAAAAATCACATAAAAAACACTGATATAGTGCAGGGCGGTATGACCAAAAATTTGTGTCATATTTTTTAAGATTCTGGTAGTTTCACGGTATATCACTAATTTTTTTAAAATTAATTAATTCATTTATTTATTTATTTTTTGCCTGACTGGGTTTTTATTTAGCTCTACGGTGACTTATTCTACTGTCAGGACTACATCAGATACTTCTAAAAACATTTTAATGCCATCTTTAGCATTAGAAAGTTAACGTGGGCTATAATTTGTTTTGCTCCAAAGTTATAAGTATTAGTGAGAAGGGGATGCAGTTGTTAGAACTCCCCTCTCCCAGTTCATATAGCACCTTATTGTTGTAGCACTCTTTCCTGTTTAATGACAAACTCCAGCAACTGTCTATGCAGCGTTACGACAATATATTATTATTAATATATATTCATAGCACATGGAAAACCAATACCTGATGAACGGTATACCACCCAGCACTACATCGACAGCTCCAACACAGAGCAGCAGCCTTAAAAGCTTACACCCAGGTCCAGCAAACTATGACATAAAACTATAGTGCAGTTGGTGGAAACATTCGTATATTATGTACTGCTGTACAAAAAGAAGTTACACAGTAATGACAGATACATATCATATATAACACAGGATATATCCATGATATATGGATGCGTAGAAATACCTGCCCTGCTGTAGTTTTCTGCGGAAAGTCAGCTGTGGCTCAGACACTAGCTGAAAGGTTAGTGTGTGTGACTGCGTCTGTGTGTGTGAGCTAACAGTGTTTTCAGGTAGGCTAGCTTGCTGCACCGTCTTTTTTATTGGTCCAGTCTGCACTAATGTTAAACACACACTCCTACCCCTGACTAATCATTGCCATACAGGAAAACCACAAAGCCACTGATATTCTTTTGACAGTTCTGTTTTTCACTCATCTGATAATCTTTTACTGCCTCTTGTCAGTTTCGAGGCTTTGAAGCATACAGAGTGTGGAATGAAGTGTAATGTGGTGTGGGTGACAACAGATTTACACTGACAAAAGAAACATTGCCTGCTCAGAAACAGCACATCTGTCCACACCAAGTTTTGTTAACATGTGCTTTCCTCTCTTCATCCCTGCAGAGTCTAAAGGAAGGACTAACCGCAGAGCAGAGACTCCACCTGTTTGAAAACAAAGACATCAAGGAGTTCTGACAGTGACGCATCATGTCTACCAACCTGCATGTTTAGAAGTCCTCTATATTTTAGCTCTGTAATTACTTATCAAGTAACACTACACACTGGTCACAAAACACGGATCATATTATTAAAAAAAACATGATATGAACTCGGAATTCATGTCTAGATTTTGCATTCCATGCACTTCAGTTAACTGTGACATTTCTTGTATTGTTTTTTTTTTTTTGCTGCCATGTCTTACTGTAAATACTATTTTTAATTGAGCATCTGTCATGCATACACTAAAACTATGACTGTGTAAGCTACTGTTTTAACTCCCTAGACTCTTGCTAGCCAAAGGCATAAATGTGATGTTCAAAGGCTAAAGACAGCTACATATTGATGACTGAGTAAAACTACATAACAAAACCATAGGAATAAGTGTGGCGTTCAGGTCTGCACGTAACGCCCCACCACTGTAATGCTTGTCTGCATTATCATATAAACAGCTGAATGCATATGGATGGGATTCATAGACCATATATATATATGTGTGTGTGTGTGTGTGTGTGTGTGTGTGTGTGTGTGTGTGTGTGTGTGTGTGTGTGTTAAAAATGGAAATTTATATGCTCACTGCAATCTTTGGTCCAGCTGCATAGAAGTTGGTTTTGCGTGCAGTCTTGTTTAGTGGCAGTCCCTTTGTATTTATTAAAATGGTTGGGATTTTTCTTTCACATTCCCATTCCTCTGTACTCTATTATTGTAAATATAAAGCAAATATACGCCAACTGACAACAGGTTTATTAGCAATAAATATTTTTGCACCCTCTCTGTTGTGTGGCTGCTTTTAAAATTTTGATTAATTTGTTTAAGACATTGAACAAATACAAGTAAAAAGATGACTATTCCCTTTTTCATTTAGTGGCTGTACAGTACAGACATTAGGACCGTAACTCTGCATGGCGCTCAGGTCTAAATGTTAGGCATAGGATTCTCTTCAGTGAACCATCACATGAAAGGCTTCACATGCTGTGCATTTCTTACAACAAATGTGCCTTTACAGAGGTTTTGGTGGCTTTTGAATCAGTGTTATTAGGTAAGTACATTGATGTTAACAGATTGATTCGAATGTGCCTTTGTTTTTTTTGTTGTTGTTGGTTTTTTTTTTCTGGTTTTTTTTTACTGGTGTGTCACGTTCAATGTCACAGCTGGCTGGAAAACAAGTTAGCAAACAGTAGAAAGCAGCATGGAGGCCAATGAAAATGTCATGATGGACATTTCTTTTTATAAATCTGGCTTATTCAGTCTCTGTTTTAAAGTCAGTGCAGACTAAATTGGATCAGTGTTTGAGCGCTGCTTGGGTGGAAATGGACGTATTTTGTGGTGGTGCTTCATTACATCTCACTGGTAAAGGGACTAAAATTGGTGCGTTCACCCAGATGTGTTTCCGTCACTGCCAATCAGAGCTGGAGCCAATAAATACCCAAGACTACTGCAGAGTCATTTGACCCGGGTGTGAATGTTGATTGTAACCTTTCCTACTACATTAAAATGCTAGATGTTAGCAGGTGTGAGCAGGTTTTTGTGCAGTGGGAAAGGGGCTTTACATTGAGGCTTTTGTTAAGCTAACACAGTAGGTTCATAATTACTGACTTTAGTTGATTACATTTCATCCATCTTATATATTGTATATGTGTGTGTGTGTGTATTAGTCTTTTAGGACCTCACAGATGTCCTTACATACCTCATTAATCAGACGTCTTTTCTATAGTCAAATATTATCTTATCAGTTCTTTCCAATACTGTAAAGTAGGAGTGTCTGTGTTTTACTGCCTAGTGTTTCAAGATTTTTATAAACAAGGGAAGAAAACATTATCTGACTTCCTATAGGATATCTTATTTTTCAGCACTCTGAAAAATACACGGCTCAGCTGAGTATTGGATTTTTGTTTTGCAAGCACTAGATATCCAATCTGGGATTTCACTCCACACTTCATTCACTTTTGTACTAAGCCAGAAGGAATGCAAAAGAGAGTCATGGGAGCCACACTTAACACAGCTATCGGAGGAGTCTGGATAAAACTTGTCAATTTTACCTCTAGTGTAGTACCTTCTGGTCATCAGTTTATATTGTATTTGTATTAACTGTAGATTTTCCTTTCTTGTATAGCTGTTCATTAGATTTAAGCATTTCTTCCATTTTGTGTTGGCTTCTTTGAAGTTGAGATCTTTACTCCGTTCATCATACGCCTTTTGCAATGAGTACTGTTGAGATTGTCCCTTCAGTAGCATGTTATATAATCTGCTAATTAACTGTGTATTTTTCCCTTCTTTAAAAAGGAGGTCCTCAAAGGGTCCTGGCACTAAATCATAGTGTGAATCAAAATTTTCGGTAATCCAATTTTTTTGTTATAAATGTCAAAAAAAAATCCTGATTAGTCAGTGTGTGAATTTATCCTGAAGTTCTGTAAATTATTGGGCCTTATTGTGCAAAATTATATCTTATAAATATCAAAGTCCCCTTGTACTCCAAGTGTCTCAGTTGAGCTCTGCATGTAGGATTTTTATAGATGAATTATTCAATTTTTGGTCTTAGGGACATAGAGTTTCACTCCTAATATATTTTTTATTTTATTCCATGATTTTAATGTACTATGTGTTATGACAAAATTAGAAACTTTTATATTGTTTTTGCTAAACACATGTAAAACATTTGTTAGGCTTTAGTTGTTTGCTTTCAATATTTATCCAGGGTTCTTCAGCAGTGTTATCAATTATGCAATCTATGTAAAACATAACAATACAGTTCAATCAATCAATCAATCAATTTTATTTATAGGGCAAAGGGCTTTACAGCATACAACATCCCTCTGTCCTTAGGACCCTCACAGCAAATAAGGAAAAACTCCCCAAAATTGGGAAATTAAAGACCTCCTTCAGTTCTTGGATTTTGAAGAATAATTCTACTCAACCAATGTGCTTTATTAGACTAGACAAAAGAGGTGAAAAAGGTATTGAGTTGGATAAAGAAATGTTTTGGCGGGATTAATGGTAAAGTTTGGAATATGAAAAGAAATTTCGGCAGCCATATCATTTTAAACAGATTTGTCCTTCCAACTAAGTCTATGGGCAAATCTAACCATTTGTCTGTTATAGTAAGTCTGAAAAGTCTTTCATGGTCTGTCTTTGCAGCTTCCATGCCTATCTCATTGTTTCTACAAAATTAAGATCAATCATGCTTAATATTTCTTAAAGCAGCACCATACAGCATCATTAAAGTTCTTTCAGTTTCAGACCGTATTTGTGAATTTATCTTGTCAAACAGTTCAAATCTAATGTGTTGACAAGAGCATACCATTTCATTTCTGTTGGACATAGTGTTTTGGCACCTGAGCAATGGAGCAAGTGGAGCAACAGCATCCCCATTATTCAGTTAGGGTGAGCCAAGTTATGGTATCATCAGTCCCTACAATCAGGTGATTATATTTAGGCAGCCTATTTATCAAGAATAATTTTACTGTTTTCAGCAACTGACAAAAACATGTAATACAAAAAAATCACACATTTTTGGACCACCCTTTGAGTTGGTTCAGTCCAACCTGTCAGCTGATCGATTGATCAGTACAGCAGACAGAGTGGAGCTTTTCCTCACAGCTGTCTGACTTAATAAACAGTCACATGTTCAGTGGTGGAAAGTCACTTCTTTAGACTTCTACACTCTATTGTTTTAGTTTCAGCTTTAGTCAGACTTTAGATTTAGATTTAGATTTAGAATGATGAATAAAAAAAATAGGACATATCACATAACTTTAAATCTAAACTTAGAAAAGAGGAGTTCATAAAAACCTAATAACAATAACAATTCTTCTGTGAAAGAAAAACAAAGCAGGAGAATTAAATGTGGACTGTTAAATATCAGGTCTCGTTCATCTAAAGCAGTGTTAGTGAACAAATTAATATCAGATAATCATATTGATTTACTCTGTCTCACTAAAACTTGGCTATGTCACGATGAATATGTTTAATGTCTAAATGAATCCACTCTTCCCAGTCATAATAATACCCACATTCCTCAAGGCAGCGGCCGAGGAGGGGAAGTTGCAGCCATTTTTGACCTTACCCTATTAATCATCTCTAAACCTAACTAAAAAATAACCTCTTTCAAAGTCTTGTCCTTAGTCTTTCACATCCGACCTGGTACACATCCAGTTTATCCAGTTTAGTTCTTAAATCAGATAAAGTTATTATTGTAGTTGATTTTAATATTAATGTTGATAATGAATGCTACTGGAGTCCTCATCGGACTCCACTGGCTTCAGTCAGAGTGTACATAAACCCACTCACTGTTTTAACCACACCCTCGATCTTGTTCTGACGTATGGAATTGAAATCGAAAACTCTTACTCTTACTACTTGATTACATGCCACTCAGCAAAAGCTACTATATTAGATATTAATCTGATAGTGCTGTTGCAAAATTTAAGGAAATGATTCCATCAACATTAAATTTAATACCATTGCCCTCTGTAACAGAGGTTTCCCTACTGACTTTAAAGTCTCCCAAATTGATTATCTTGTTGATAGTGATGCAGGCTCGCTGGGAACAACACTCGACTCTATAGCACCTCTTAAAGAGAAGTTAATAAAACAAAGGAAGTTTGCTCCATGGTACAACTCCCAATCCCGAAAATTAAAACAAATATCATGAAAATTTGAAAGGAATTGGTGTTTAACCAAACTGGAAGAATCTCGTTTGGTCTGGGAAGACAGTCTCAAAACATATAGGAGAGCCCTCTGCAATGCCAGAGCAAACTACTAATCATCATTAATATTAGAAAATAAGAACAACCCCAGGTTTCTTTTCAGCACTGTAGCCAGGCTGACAGAGAGTCACAGCTCTAGTGAGCCTTGTATTCCTTTAGCCCTTAGCAGTAATGATTTTATGAGCTTTTTAATGACAAAATTCTAATTATTAGATGCAAAATTCATCACCTCTTGTCCTCACACAGTACCAATCTACCTTCAAACTTAAAGGAGAAGTCCGGTATTTTGCACTTTGAGCCTCATTCCTGGGTTGTTTATGATGGAATAGAGTGGTTAAGACCAAAATCTTGACGATTGCTCCTTCTCTGACAGTTTGAGAGAATTTGGCTTTCCCCTGTCTGGCTTAACAATGCTGTCTATGGCTTTTTTCTTTTACCTTAGACTCAGACTAGCTATGCGCACCTACGGTGTTCCATGGGGTGAAAATTTGACAACTCATCCTCTCCATTCTCTACTAGATGCTAGAGGTCAGACTAAAGGGTTAACATCTAAAATGTATGCTTCTCTAAACTCTGTCTGCAAACCTTTAAATATTGACCAGACTTGGAGCACAGATCTTGGCAATTCTGTGGAGGATATGTGTTGATCAACTGATTGGAAGAATCTTGATTACACTTCCAAAAACCCAAATCATAAACTAATACATTTCAAATTCCTACATAGGACGTATCTTACTCCTAGGAAGCTTTATTTAATTAAATAAATATCCTCCCCGAACTGCGAGCTCTGCCCAAATCAAGATATTGGAACTTTTATGCATATGTATTGGCACTGTCCAAAAGTTGAAATTTTTTGGAAAATGGTATCGTCAACATTGTCTAAATTTCTAAATGCTGAAATTCCTTACTGTCCTAAACTGCTTTTACTGAATGATACCTCTGCTTTAACTCTGTCTTAATGTCATTATTTTGTTTTATTTGCTGGTCTGACAGCTGCTAAAAAGATGCTAGCACTTCGCTGGCAACCGCCTCACTCTCTCTCCCGGTCTCATTGGTTAAATTCTCTACTAGATATCATATACATGGAACTGTCAGTAGCAAAAATGCACAATGCCAAGCAAGCCACTATCATCTCCTGGACTTTTGCTATAGATAAAATCAAGAACATTTTGTGTTCACAAACTGGATTCTAGAGTTTTTTTTTTGCTTGTTTTGTTTTATTTATTCTTATTTTTATTTCTCTATGTGGGTGTGTGTGTGAAAATGTGTGGCTGCACCTGTTTGATGGATCATTAAATCCAGCAACTATTATGTAGCTGATTCCAACCTCAAAATGTCCTAAACCTGTTTATGTGTTACATCCTTGGCCACCTGGGGGGGTGGGGGGGAGGGGGGAGGTTTGTTTTTGATGTTTTTGTTTTTGTTTGTTTTTGTCTCATTTTGGGTTGTGTTTTATATTTCTGATGAAAAACTTTAATAAAAATTATGTAAAAAAAAAACAAAAAAAACAATGCTGTCTATGGCCATGTGTAAATCTGTCCTAAAACCACCTTAAATGTTCGTTTTCAAAGCCATGAAAGTCACCAAGTAGTCAGTGGTGTTTGTTGATGTTCTGACATAAAAATCATAGCAAACTGTGGTTTCCGTGATTATTTATTTGACATTTTGTCCATGCATTGATTTTCTGTAGGAAGCCTCATTGTCCATTGGTAGTAATCCGCCACTGAAAAGGGAAAGGGGGTTGTTAACGACAAGGTTGTAGTCTTTGTAGTCTTTTATCTCAGCGAAAGTGCCGGCTCGACAGTGCTGTGTGCGCTCCTCCTCTTTGGAGAAATTCTCCTGCAGTCGCTGACCACACAAAACTTGCCCATTATTACTCACTTGTAAACAACCTTCACAGCACAATGCCTTTGAACACAACGCCAACCTTCTTCTTCGGCTTCTTTCTGTGTCCCATTACATTGCAATGGTTTCCTGCCAGCTGGCAACACTTACGTAAAGGAGCATTATCGCCATCAAGTGGGCTGGAGTGTATAACGAACGAGGGTCAAACGAACGATCAAGCGCAAGTTTACACACGGGTTTGAGGCAGCTGAAAAAATAGTACCACAATCAAGATGAATAGCGAAAACACGGATGGAAACCACAGTTTGCAACAATTTTTTTGTCGGAACATCTACGAACACCACTGACCACTCTGTGAGTTTCATGGCTTTGAAAACGAACGTTTAAGGTGGTTTTAGGACAGATTAACACATAGCCATAGACAGCATTGTTAAGCCATGCAGGGGAAAGCCAAATTCTCTCAAATTCTCAGAGAAGGCGCAATCATCAAGATTTTGGTCTTAACCACTCTATTCCATCATAAACAACCCAGGAATGGGGCTCAAAGTGCAAAATACCAGACTTCTCCTTTAAACACAGCTGTAAGACCTGATATATATTTAGATTGCTTCTCCCCTTCAACAACTGATCTCTATGATTTCTTCATCTAAATCATCAACATGTGTCTTAGACTCCATCCCAATTAGGCTTCTTAAAGAAGTCTTACCTTTAGTAATGCTTCTATATTAGACATGATCAATGTGTATTTATTAACAGGCTATGTACCACAGTCATCTGAGGTAGCTGTAATTAAACCCCTTCTAAAAAAGCCCACCCTGGATCCAGAGGTGTTAGCCAACTATAGACCCATATCTGATCTTCCCTTTCTTTCAAAGATCCTTGAGGAAGTAGTTGCAAACCAGCTGTGTGACTTTCTCCATGACAATAATTTATTAGAGGAATTTCAGTCAGGATTTAGAGTGCATCATAGCACAGAGAAAGCACTAGTAAAAATTATAAATGATCTTCTGATTGCTTCAGACAAAGGACTCATCTCTGTACTTGTTTTATTAGGTCTTAGTGTCGCATTTGACACAATTGACCATCAAATTCTGCTACAGAGACTGAAACGGTTAATTGGCCTAAAAGGTTCTGCACTACGCTGGTTTAAATCCTATTTATCCGATCGATTTCAGTTCATTAACATTCATGATGACTCAGCTTCACACACTAAAGTTTATATCGGGGTTTCACAAAGTTCTGTGCTAAGACCAATTCTATTCACTTTATAAATGCTTCCCTCAGGTAATATCATTAGAAACCACTCTGTAAACTTTCATTGTTACACAGATGATATACAATTATATCTATCAATAGAGCCAGAAGAAACAGATCAATTAACTAAACTTCAAACATGCCTTAAAGATGTAAAAACCTGGATGAGCTCCATTTTCCTGATGTTAAATTCAGACAAAACTGAAGTTATTGTTCTTGGCCCCAAACACCTCAGAAACTCTTTATCTGATGATATAGTTTTAACTCCCATTTAAAACAAACTCACGGACTGCGTTCTTTAATCTGCGTAACATTGTAAAAATAGGCCTATCCTGGCCCAAAAAGATGCAGAAAAATTGCTCCATGCTTTTGTTACCTCTAGGCTGGATTACTGTAATTCCCTATTATCAGGCAGCCCTAATAAGTCTTTAAAAACCCTCCAGCTGATCCAGAATGTAGCGGCACGTGTACTGACAGGAACTAAGAAACGAGATCACATTTCTCCTGTTTTAGCTTCTCTGCACTGGCTCCCTGTAAAATCCGGAATTTAATTTAAAATCCCTCTCCTAACCCACAAAGCTCTAAATGGTCAGGCTCTGTCATATCTTAGAGAGCTCATAGAACACTGTGCTCTGAGAATGCAGGGTTACTTGTGGTTCCTAAAGTCTCCAAAAGTAGAACAGGAACCAGAGCCTTCAGCTATCAGACTCCCCTTCTGTGGAACCATGTTCCTGTTTTTTCTGGCTCGGGCTTGTCTTGGACCAGCCCCTAGCTAGGCTGACATAGGCCTAGTCTGCAGGGGACCTCCTATGATACACTGAGCCCCTTCTCTCCACCTCTCTCTCTCCCCAGTTTCTGAAAAGTTGGTTCTTCTTCATTCGCTAATATTCCCGTCCTATTACTGCATATCGCTAACTCAGCTCTACTGCATGTCACTAACTCAGCTTGTTCTCCAGAGCCTTTGTGCTCCACTGTCTCGCAGGTTACCTCAGCTATGCCTGGATCATGTGTAGTGGTTGTGCTGCTGCCATGGTTCTGCCTTATGCCTTCTACCACTGCTGCTATTATTAGTCATACTTCTACTGTTATTATACACATATGATTATTATTGTCACATACATATAACATCAAATATCAATATACAGTATACTTACAACAAATCAGAAATACTTTATTGATCCCCAAGGGGAAATTGTTTTCGTTACAGGTGCTCCTTACAAGTGTAAAAAGAAGAAGATATAGTGCAAACAAGTGTAGAAAGAAGATATAGTGCAAAAAGAAGTAAAAATATAAGAAATATAAGAAGATAATTTACAAAATATATATGTAGAGACCACACAACATAATTTACAATATATACAGGAACCTTATATACAGACTGAACAATACAGTCAGTTATTGCACGGATTATTTAGGAATAAATATGTAATAATTTATTATGAGTTGGTGATAGTGGTGAAACAGTCCAAGGGCAACTCAGAGGGAGGAGTTGTACAGTTTGATGGCCACAGGCAGGAATGATTTCCTGTGGCGCTCAGTGGTGCATTTTGGTGGTATGAGTCTCACGCTGAAAGTACTCTTGTGCCCGACCAGCACATGGTGGAGTGGGTGTGAGACATTGTCCAAGATAGTTCGCAGCTTAGACAGCATCCTCCTCTCTGACACCACCGCCAGAGACTCACACGCCATTCCCACAATGTCACTGGCCTTGCGGATCAGTTTGTTAAGTCTGTTGGCGTCCGCCACCCTCAGCCTGCTGCCCCAGCACACAACAGCATAGAGGATAGCACTGGCCACCACAGACTCATAAAAAATCCTGAGCATAGTCCGGCAGATGTTGAAGGACCTCAGTCGCCTCAGAAAATAGAGACGGCTCTGGCCCTTCCTGTAGAGAGCGTCAGTGTTCTTAGACCAGTCCAGTTTATTGTCAATATGGACCCCCAGGTACTTATAGTCCTCCACAATGTCCACACTGACCCCATGGATGGAAATCGGGGTCACCGGTGTCTTATCCGCTGTGAGGGTCCAAAAGACATAGGGATTTCGTATGCTGTAAGGCCCTCTGAGGCAAATTGTGATGTGTGATATTGTGCTTTATAAATAAAATCAAAAAATTGAATTGAATTGCTATGTCTCTCCTTTCATCCTGCTGTGCCGTCATTATCATCCGGGGCGGATATAGTGATTTTGGGGGCCTGAGGCCCCAGTCAAACTCTGCCTTGATTTATTTTGACCGTTTCTTGAACTGAGAATGTTGGTAGGCTGTCAGCAGCAGTAGAAGAAGGAGTCCTACTCAGATCTTTTTTCTTTAGCAAAACTATTAATAGCACACATAAAAGGTAAGGTCAAAGTCCCTTTATTCAGGAAAGGGAGCTTATTAATTGCACAGTGTACTTTACCTCTGCTCAAAGCACAGCTTTTAATTGTTATATAATGCTGGATGGTTTAATGAATAACAATGCATCATGTTTTAATTTTTACATTTTATGAGTAAAAATCTGAAACTGCAGCATAACCAGTAGCATTTATCTGTCAGGTAAATGAAGTGGTACAATGTTTTCCTCCAAAGTATAAGTACACATTTTTTTTTTGTTTTGTTTTTAATCACTAGTGCAGTGCCCATAGGAAGTATGTATTCCTATAGAAAAGTGGAAGCTTAAGTAGATTTTTCATGTATGGCCAAATGAGGCTGTGTTCGATGGTTGGATGTACAAAGAGGTGTACATACTCTTACATAGTGTTAATAGAGAAACTGTACATTGGGTAAGACATGAACGTACATTGAGATATGGAGAGACACGCAACATCATTAGGTTTCCTAGCTTTCCGTGGGCGAACAATCTTGAAATGGTAGCTAGCAAGCACGTAACCCTGCACGCCTGCAAGGAAAAACAAACGTTTCCGACCTAGCCATACTTTGGTATGGGAAGTTTAGGTAATGTTTTAGACAATCTAACCATGTTGTAGCCATGTCAGCAAACACGATGAGCAGGTGAGAACAGCGTGGTGAAACTTAAGAAATACTACTTACCGATGAGATTGCTGAAACATGTCATGTTAATGCAAATTGCACCACTTCATCTATTCCTATATGAGGGAAGGACGAAAGGAAATGCCATAACCCCGGGTGTACACTGGATCCGTCGCGTGCGTGGTCCAGCCGTGGCACGGACTCCTCCATCCTGTGCCGGGCGTCAGTGTCCACTGGAAGCGTATCTATAGCGGCGCGCACGCGAGCGGCTGGAATTGCCGGATCGCGAGATCATGATGTCACGCGATAATTTGTGGAAACACTGGAGGTAAAAAGACATCAACAAACAAAGAAAAGATTTCTCTACCTGCCGGGGGCCACAAACTTTGACATCATGTTGTTGTAGCGATGTCCCGCCGGGTCTATTTTTTGATGGACGCCGCACGATGACGCGTCGATTTCCACAGACCAATTGAGTCAAACAAGAAGTCAGGCACAGAAAAGACAAGAGCATCCGGTCAATTTTCAAAATAAAAACACCCATGAAAACTCCGGAGTGTATTTCACAACACTACAACAACATGACATCAAAGTTTGCGGCCCCCGGCAGGTAGAGAAATCTTGTCTTTGTTTGTTGATGTCTTTTTACCTCCAGTGTTTCCACAAATTATCGCGTGACATCATGATCTCGTGATCCGTCAATTCCAGCCACTCACGTGTATAGATACGCTTCCAGTGGACATTGACGCCCGGGACAGGACGGAGGAGTCCGTAGGTGTTTCTCAATTGCAAGGAAGGATCCTCAAATGGGCGGATTTGAAGGATGCTACGTGATCGACCTCCGCCGAAGGACTGTTCCAATGTCAAGGATCCTTCCGAGTTTCACGAAGGAGCGAGTCCTTCTTTCAGCGAAGTTCGGAGGATGCATGTGTGGATCCTCCGCGGGTATAAAATCCCCACAATGCTTTGCACAAGATTTGGTGGAGGTGAGGGTGGGGCCTCTTCAATGAAACCTGCACCAGCGGAGCTTGGCAGGACTAATATAAATATGTCATTTATTTGGATTAATGTCTCCAGGAGTTTTTATTGTACAACCGTGAAAAAAATATTGACAGAAACCTCATAATTTACACTCTCCACTGTGTTCACAGCCCAATGAGATTTTTTTAATAACGGGATTTAGATAAAACATAAAAGTTTTTAAACAAAGCATTTACAGTAGAGATGGAGCGCTAAGTGCCCCCCCCCCCCACATGATAACCACATGATAACTACTGTCATTCTTTGGGTTTCAATTGGTGTATTTTTTTGGGGGGGGGTGAGAACGATCAGAGTAAACATATTAGAATATCCTGCAGATCAAAGCATCACTCATTAATTTTGAGGTGAATTTATTTCAGAGGATTACACGGCGGTATCAGGTACAATCGGCGCGATCAGCTGTTTCAGATCAGCTCGGCTCATCAGATCAGATCCGCTATTCATATTACTGTAACTGAATTTGTGCTGATACACACATAAAATCTAGAACACTTTGGAATCACAGTGTGATTCTGTGCGTAGGTCTGTTTATATACTGTGCATGATGTGGTGATTTAGGACTTTTTTCAGCTGTTGAGGTTAACTGCACTCTGAAAAGGGATTAGGATGTGAATGTGTGTGAGAATGTGCTTTACCTGGCCTCACCTGTAAACAGCACCTTTAGCATATTCAGTCATAAGAAGGATTAACCCTCCCACTGCCAACTCTTCCCAAAACAACAGGACACATTTTATAGATAGCTACTTAATTGTCCAAATCAATTGAGCAGATCAAAGTGTTAATGCTTCATACATTCATAAGACTCTACAGAAACACATCAACTGACCTAAACATTCAGCACAATGGGTAAGGTCAGTTTTTATACATTGTAGAGGAATTCTAAAAACACCTTTTACAAAAATGTCATTTAGCCGACCTGATTTTTATTCTTTAAGTAGAATCCAGAAATAGATTTTCCATAAATGTCACATGACTCTGAAAATGCCACTTATATTTGTTCAAACTGTACAACAACATTAGAGAGTGTCAAAATTACCACAGTACCCTGAAGCCCCGTCAGTCCCAAGAAGCACACCTGGGGACACTTGCTAGCCTGCTCCAATGTGTGTTCACTAGATGCTAGGGAGGACTCTTGCCTTGCCTCTGCAGGATCCTTCCTCGGGAGGACCTGTCCTGACCTGTCCTCCCGAGGAGGGATCCTTGCAATTGAGAAACACCTACGGTCAGTCGGAGCGGAGCCTGTGTTGCGTTCAAGCGTTGTCACGTAAATAACAAATTCCAGCACTTGAATAGGCCATAACACAACACAGCAGCATGTCAAATTTCTTATTTGTTATCCGAACCCGGCCCACCCCGTCGGGTATCCACTCTCTGGCCCACACTAGACCAGATGACAGGGTTCAGAGCCAAAATAAGTAAGTCTACATCTGACAAATTAAGAAACTTTCTGGCGAAATGAAAAATAAACATATTAGTTTAAGTAAGTTCACCTATATGTCTGTTCATTGATTCAGTCATCAACCAGAATTTATCTGAATTGAAAAACTTTGCGTATTGTGTCAATTGTTGCTTTTTGATAAAAAAGCGATTAATCGCGATTAATTAATAACAAAGCCTCTAATTAATTAGATTATTTTTTTAATCGCATTCCACCACTAGTTTTTATAAACCATATTGGAAAATGACAGAATTTTCTTTGTGGGCCAATAAGGGACTTTTTCTCTTTGTGAGGGGTGGTGCAAAAAGGGGGAGACATGTAAAATAATGTTTGAAGCACTGGGAAGGGATTTGTGTCTTTTTTATTTTGGCTTATGGGAAGAGTGTACAAATTGAAAGGGCTGTATTTTATATTAATTTTGCAGCAGAATTTTAAAGAAAACATGCATTCCGGGAGTCATGTTTTCATTAAAAATCACCAAAATGACACTATTTATCACAACTAGAAATAGTTAAAACACATCATGTGTGTCGAATGCTTTCATCAGACAGAAAACATTCTGAGATTAAAATAGTGATATATCATCAAAATCACTTTATACTACGTCTCATTTAAAATGTGTCCAAAAATAAACGATTTTCACAAATTAACCAGCATGCATGACAAGAGTGACAAACCGGAGGGGGGGGTCATGTATTTTCTGCCAGTCACTCAGGGAGGCTCAAGGAAAAATACCTCCAGGGAGGGGTACCCCTCCACTGATAAATTAAGAACCGTCACTAAGTTGATATGGAACAGGTCCTACCACTTTCTTCCCACAATGCCTTTCTCTTCCACAGCTGATTGACAATTGTTTCAGTGCTGCTCGTTATTTACTTGTCAAGCCACCTAGAGTTAGACAGCATACAGCCTAAAAGTCATGCCTAACAATTCACTCCAGAAAAAAGGAAAAAGACAGTGCGTAATCAGGGGTTGTTCGGCCTGGGTTCAGTTTTCAACTTTATCACTGGACATGCAACAGCTGGATCTGGAGCAAAGTATTGTGAGTAAAGTGAACAGAAGGCTGCCCCCCTGCTAACACTCAGGGGAATAATACGTGCAGTAATTCCGGGCCTTTTGATATATGGTTTAATTTAAAATGAAAGAGAGAAAAACACTGAAACGCATCACTAATTGTTTTATTATGAAGGAGGCATCCGGAAGTTTGACATTATCCTCTAAATAACTTGACAGTGCTGCTATCAGAGTAGTGTGTTCCTGGAAAGTGAGTGTGGATCTTTATTTAATGTGGGGCTTTGTACATTTGTAGTGTTGGAGGGATTCATTAGAGTAGATGGCTTGTTGAAAGAGATGCGGGCTGGGAGGAATTCTTAACTGGCCGTTTTAAAACGCTACGATCCCTCCCGTCCGGGTAAGTTTTGCTGAGCAGCGCAGCGCAGCCCATTACCTCCGCGCTGTCTTTGTTCATCCAGCCGGGCCTTGCCCCGATGCGAACCGTTCTCGGAAATGGAGAGAACGTGTTGCCAAAGTCATCTGCAATTTAATAATACCTTGCTTGTCGCTGAATTTTGGAAGGTGGGGGAAAACAGAACATACTTCTTTAAATCGCCAAGATCCAATCTTTAATTCGGAATGCATGTAATACTGCAACGAACAACCTCTGAAACAAGATTTTACATTTTGAAATGGATTTGCCTGTTTTTCTTG
This sequence comes from Cephalopholis sonnerati, assembly GCA_019142605.1. Lineage (NCBI taxonomy): Eukaryota > Metazoa > Chordata > Actinopteri > Perciformes > Serranidae > Cephalopholis > Cephalopholis sonnerati. The sequence continues at coordinate 1,037,365 of JAGQAX010000020.1, forward strand.
AGACGAAGTTGCAAAGAGTCGTAGTGGGCAATAACGAATAATATGGAGCGCTGAGGTATAAAAGTCGAAATGTTCTTGTAATAATGGGCTTCTTGGCAAAGTATACATCGCCGAAATGAAGAGTGATCGTTTTCGATGGGTAAAAGCTATAAAGTTGCGTTTTGTAGCGTATGACTTAGTGATGTTATTGAAATACGCCCAAAACTGCCGGATATTTAATGCAGTTCGGCTTGCGGGAACGTTACCGGAGCAAAGCCGGGCCTTGCTAACGTTCGCTGTGGCTCGGCTAAGCTAACTATGTTAGCAGCCCGGATCTGTCAGCGTTGGTGGTTCTAAAGTCAGTCGGTTGTCTTAAAAAGACATTTTCCGCTTAACCTTACAGACAATCACCAGTGTTTATGTTAACTGGAAGTGAGCCAAAACGGAAATCGTCAGTATTGTTGACTGTATTCTCTAACGTTATTAAAATTTAAGCACATGCCACTTAAGCCAAAGTCAACGTTCTGACTCCAGCTCTAAGGAAAAAAACATCAACAAAGTGGTCAGTCACGGTGATGTAGCGGTTAAAAGTACTTTACCAATGAGCTCAAGTCACTGTAAAGATCAGTTTTACTCTGTTATTTAGCTCTGGCTAAATAAGAGTTAAAAAAAAATCTGTGCTTTCTCCTGGACATAACTTGTTGTTACAAGCTGCACCACTGTCTTTTCTCCTCTCCATCTATTGCAGTTGTTATGGAGCAGCCACCTGGGAGCTTTGATGATCTACAGCCTCAAGACCTCTCCACCTCCAGCATCCCCACTGTGATTGACCTGGCTAGAAAAGGCGAGGAATGTGTCATCAACAGCACGTCCCTTGATGCCCTGCGGATGGTCAAGAGCCCCAGCTGGTACCCAAACTCAGGGACCAGCAACCCCAGATTAGCTTTCTCAGAGACCAGCTCCTCAGACACCACTCTCCAATCAGGGGATCAAATTCAACCAGACAATGCCTTCTCCCACACTACAGTCACCCTCTCCTACGTGAGCAGGTCTCACGTTTTCTCCACTCACGATTCCCTGTCTCAGCATACGCCTTTGTATGGTGTGCCGGCTATTAGCAAGTTGTCCCTCCAACCTGCTTGTGACTCGGATAAAGGGCTCGGGGAGACTGGCTTTTCACTGAACCAGCATTACTTGGAGCAGGTCGATGGGCCTGTGGACCTCGCCACTCAGACAGAACTTTTTCAGTCATTGTCTCGGGCTCATGTGGGACCAGAGAATGATGGAGGAGTATGTCTCCAGCAGGAGCCTCAGGAGTTAAATGGTGGAGTCATTTCCAGTGATGAGGACATGGTTGAGCATGTAAAAGGTGAAGAGGAACACAGCCTTTCTCGGGAGAAGAGTGGGGGTTTAGAGAATGGACAGGGTGATAGCTGTTCAAGTTTAGGAGTATGTGCTGAATTCTCACTGGAGACACTCACCCCTGCCACAGAGGAGGATGAAGAGAGGAGCAGCTCTGAGGTGCTCTTTCTCATGTCTAACAAACAGGACCCAGCTATGGTCGCAGACAGTGTGGGTGCTAGAGACCTGTGTTTATTAAGCAGGGAGTACATCAGTCCTCTGGAGGACCCTGTCTCCCCCTCTGCTACCTCACTGGACGATGTGGAGGATGTGTTCATCCTGCCTCAGGCCTCCAGCTCACCCAGCAGCAACAACTGTAAACTAGATGAGGTTGTGTTGGATGGCTTGAGTAAAGAGGGGGTCATTCAGCCAGGCTCTGGCATCAGTGATAGTACAGCAAGGTTAGATTCAAATGACGAAAATAAGCAGCCTATTCACAGATGGAAGGCAGCATTGGAGCCTTTGATTGACTTGACAGATGATATTTGTATGTCAGATGTTTCTGAAAACAAACCCCAGACTGTCATCTCTCACATGAATGGGAATGCAAAGGCACTACAGGAAACTTTAAAAGCAAAGAAACTGCCAGTGCGTTCCAGCAGAGGGACACGGTTAGAGGCTATTGTTATGAACATAAATTCAAGCAGGTATAAAGTGTCGGGATGCATTTGCACCAATAAGAAAGCAAATGCTTCCCAATCAACAGCTAGTGATTCTAAGTTAGCCAGTCCCAAGACGAACGACACCCTGTCAGGAGGAAAAAGGAAAAGCAGAGCCAAAGCACCTCTCTTAGTGAAAACAATAACACAAAAAGCGGTGACTTCAGTAAAAAGGGGTAAAACTAATAACATTAAGACTGACAGTAGCAAAGACTCTACCTCTGATTCTGAAATCAATCATTCTAGCAGGTCTAGCGGCAGCACACCACTAAAAAGCCCTCAGGGTGCTGTGCAAAAGAAGTCAAAGAAGGAGACAGAGGATGTCTCACACCCCACACACTCACCACAGACCAGCACTGTGAAGTCAAAGAGGAAACCCTCTTCACAGTCAAGTCCTCAGTTTTATGTGCACAAAAAGTCAAAGGAGCCAGAGCATCTTTCTCACCCTGACCCCTCAGTGGAAATTCATATGACAAGATTTCCCCCAGCACCACCATCATCAAAATCTCCAAAGAAAAGCCAAGGCAAAGCCAAAGCCAAAGGCAAGGCTACAGGCAGCAAAACACCTGTCACTGCCAAGATGAAGGGGACTGGCACTCCCAGGAGAAGGCAAAAAAAACACAAAAGGAGCCAGTCTTCCTCCATGTTCTCCCCCAAGGAGCCAGAGATCAAGTTGAAGTATGTCAATTACAAGGAGGAGAAAAGGGACTTTAGGTTAGACACTTTCTCTCCATTCATCCACGTGGAGCGTCAGCAGTCATCGTCATCACTGTGTACTGTAATCAACTACCCTGAGGAGGTAAGGACACAACACAAGAACGGCCAGCAGCAGCAGCAGGTTCATCCCTGTGGCTTCATTTCTGCAGTTGTACCTAGCACTTCCTGTCTGCAGCTGGGCCGAGCGTCCATGCATGGCCAGCACCAGCGTGCTCTCGTCTGCTGCCTGTGTGGGAAGGCGGCTAACGCCATGGACTTGGGGGACCTTCATGGCCCCTATTACCCTGAAGGGTACCAGCCAAGCACCAAAACACCTGCCAGCATGTCGGGCCTCAAAGAGGATGAGGACGACTACAGCGACTCAGACTCTTCATCCTACAGTATCAGAGGCAGGGGGAGGAAGTGTGCCATTCCACCCACACTGCGGCACCTCGGGCCAGGAGCTCAGCTGAAGCAGAGGGGCCTCCTGGAGAGCCACCGGTGGACAGCTGACAACGCTGGAAGTCCTGCAGCTAAGCAGGCACGCTCAAATGCTGACTCTGCTGATGTGGAGGACTGGTACAGCCCCCCTGTGCTGCCTCTAGAGCCCTGTGAATACTGGCTCCATGAAGACTGCGGCATCTGGTCTGCAGGCGTGTTCCTTGTGAAGGGCAAAGTCTACGGACTGGAGGAGGCTGTCAGTTTGGCCCAGGAGATGGTAAACTGCACTTTTTCTGCCTATAATATGAATATATTGTTACACAGTTCCACATGAAAATGTGGTTGATATGAATGAGCTGGAAATGAACAAAACATTAAGCATGATAAGGCATTAATAGTCTGCCTGTTTACTTACATGTTTCCTAAGCCTCTGGGATAACCATAAATTTCAGATGCGTTATCAAATCACAGTATGAGTAAGCATGCATAATGACAATTTCTGTCAGTAAGGAAAGATTGGAAATGATTGGTGCAGGCAAGCAACACTGAGACATTATGATTTGAACAATATGTCCGATCTATAACTTGAAGGTTTGAATTGTTGTGCATTTTAACCAGCTACTTTTTAAAAGCTGCGGTCTACAGTAACACTGTCTCACTTTTCTTTTACGCCTGTTTCACCAACACCTCAGCAAACATTTTCACATCCAACTCCATATTTCTGGGTTAACTTTAATTATTCTCTTTGGAAACAGACAGATCCGAAGTCACTGTCCACTTATTAGCTTTTTCTCCCCCCCTAAGCTTTTGGCCGCATCTTAGTCTTCCTCAGTGCATGTCATAATGGAGATTTTTTTTCCACTGTCATTGTATGACCTAAGTAAGGACCTCCTGGAGTTTTGAATGTGTGTGTATATACAACCACCTGTTATCACACACTCAAAATTCCAAACATAGAAGACAAAACAAAAAAAGCACATATTCACATATAAAACACTGAACTCCGTTATTGGCAAAAAAATGACTTCAATGACTAATTCCTCTGCTCTAACCCGAAAAGCGTGCGCAAGGGTACAGCAAAATCCACAACAGACTAAAATGTCAGCTTCTCTCACAAATATCATGTGATCTAGCATATTTAGCAAAATGCCATAACATCTGCCACATTCATAATAGAGTGCCACTATTGTGATTACACATGTGACCAAAAATCTGACAAGTGCAACTAAACATTTTCATTGGTCGCACCAGTGCGCCTGACTGTCATAGTGCGTGAATTCGTGAAACCTTTCGGTGTAGGCTCCTCCTCCTCAAGCAAAATCAAAACCTTAAAATGTTGCAGTTATTCAACAGGGCTACAATAGGGCTGTTCAGAGCAACATATAAGCTATGCTGCGCTTTCTACACAAAAATCAGTCTGTGCAATTCATAAAATTTCCGCAGTAGCATCCGTGCAGCACAGCTTTGTGCTGTGTGTGTGTGTGTGTGTGTGTGTGTGTGTGTGTGTGTAAGACCAAGCTGCTTGTTAGTATGAGCTGAGGGTTTGTGCTTGTTTGTGTGTGAAGTGAATCAATTGTGCTTTACTATTCTATTTGGTAGTTGTAAGTTATCATGCGACTGAGATGGTGCCTGGACGTATGTGACAGATGTGTTTATAAAAATGCAGCGCAGTGATCGTACAGCAGATTTACTAAAACATGGACCTGTCGCTGCACGTACAGCCTGCACTGGATTTGTACATATGAGTCCGCTTTCACTTTGCTCATTATTGTCAGTGGAGATTGCAGACCTGATGAACCAGAAATCCAGAGAACTGCACAGTAACATCGGGAATGTGGCTCAAATCATATACTTCCGTTAGTACACTTTAATGTAGTACACTATGTACATTTCGTACTTCTTGTGTGGTGCACTAATTTCAACTGTGTAGTGTTGTCTCAAATCGTGCACTGCCATTTTGCACTAACTGGAAATGATAATGGCTTTTTTTAAAGTGCCTCTTCTTCTTCATCTTTTCTTTTAAAAGGCAAATTGCAAATGGATGGTGGAGCATTATCACCGACATTTGGGGGGGGGGGCGGGTGCAGCGGAAGGTTTGGTGCTGAGGTAGAGCTGTGTGTCATCGGCATATGAGTGGAAAGTGAGGCCGTGTTTGCGGATGATCTATCCAAAGGAAAGCATGTAGATGATAAAGAGGAGGGGTCCAAGTACAGAGCCTTGGGGCACGCCTTGGTTGACTGGTGCTGGGGGGGAACGGGAGGGGCCAATAGTGACAAACTGCATCCTGTTAGAGAGGTGGGATTGAAACCAGGAGAGAGCTGTTCCGGTGATAACAAGGTAGTGTGATAGGCAGTCGAGGAGGATGGTATGTGAAATGGTGTTGAAGGCGGCGGAGAGGTCAAGGAGAATGAGTAGACTGATGTGTCCGGAGTCAGCGGCAATGAGGAGGTGGTTGGTTATATTGATGAGGGTGGTCTCTGTGCTGTGGTGTGCTCTGAATCCTGATTGAAGGGGCTCATAGCGCTGATGGTTGGACATATGTTTTTGGAGCTGGGCAGCAACTACTTTCTCCAGGATTTTGCCAAGAAATGAAAGGTTGGAGATCTGACAGAAGTTGTTAAGGTCCTCCAGGTCCAGCCCTGGTTTCTTGAGGATGGGTGTGACTGAGGCCAGTTTGAAGGAGGAGGGGACTGTGCTGGACTCCAAGGAGGTTTTGATGACATCCACCTTGATGGGACAGAGGACGGGCAAGCAGGTTTTGACCAAGGCAGTGGCCATGGGGTCTAGGGAGGAGGTAAGAAACCAGCTCGATCACTAGTGGTGGAGTCACAGGTGTAAAGGAAGAGAGGCAGCACAGTGAAGGGAGGGCGGGACAGGGGGCAGGGGAGGGGTGCATATCTTGGGTCAGAGGGGTGTTAGGAGGGGGTGTGGCAGGGGTCTGAAGTTGTTGATGGATGGAGTCGATCTTTGACTGGAAGAAATCCAGGAGCTTGATGCAGCGGTCAGGGTCACCAGGAGTGTGGTGGGGGTCGATGGGGCGGAGTAGGCAGTTGATGGTAGAGAATAAAAGTCTGGGGTGGCTTTGCTGGCTGCTGATAAGAGTGGAGTAATATTGTGTTTTGGCTTTGGAGAGAGCATCCTTGTAAAATGTAGTGTAATGTAGGCCAGATTTCTTGTGGAGCCTTTCAAGCCGACGTCCAGAGGTCTTCATGGAGCGAAGTTCGGCAGTTTACCAGGGGGCTGGACGGGTGAAGGAGACTGGGCGGGCTTTAAGGGGGGCAAGAGTGTCAAGACTGACAGAAAGCGAAGTGTTGTAGTGGGCTGCCAGGGCGTCAACTGTGGTGTGTGGTGTGGGGGTACAGAGGCTATGTGTGTGGCTAACAGAGTTGTGAGGGCTGGTATGGACAGTGAATTTATGTTCTGGAATGTGATCAAGCATTTAATACGCTGCCTAGGGAGGGGGGCTGGGAACAGTGAAAAGAATGGCATGGTGGTCAGAGACTGCAAGGTCCAGGCACTGGAGATGGAGGGGAGTGATGCCTGCGGAGCACACAAGATCCAGCGTGTGACCCTTGGTGTGAGTGGGACCTTGAACATGCTGTTTGATGTTAAAGCAGTCCAGAAGGGAATGGAATTCACTGGCGAGTGTGCAGTTGGTGGAGTCAACATGGATATTGAAATCACCAAGGAGGAGTGTGGAAGGAGACCTAGAGCAGACTGATGTGAGTATCTCAGACATCTCAAACATGAATGTGGGGGAGACTTTCGGGGGCGGTAGATCAGGACAATCTGCAGTGAAGCTGACCCAACCAAGTTGAAAGCGAGGCACTCCAGGGAGGTTGTATTGGGAACTGTGAGCTCTTTGACAGGGAAGTTCTCTCTATATGTGACAGCCAACCCACCACCTCGACCAACAGAGCAAGGCTCCTGGAGGTAAACGTAGCCGGGTGGAGTGGCTTGGTTAAGAGCTAAAACGTCATTCTGATTTTGCCAGGATTCAGTTAAGCAGAGAAAGTCTAATTTCCTGTCTGTGATGATGTCATGGATGAGCAGAGCTTTATTGTTGATGGAGCGAGCGTTTTGCAGCATGAATGAAATAGTGTTGTTTGTAGATGCAAAGCAGGAGGGAGAGGGAGGAATGACACTGTCAATACAGACGAGAGGTCTCAGATTGCCAGTGTGCATGTGTGGTTTGTTGTGATGATGTCGTAGCTTAGGGGCGGGGCACCGGGCAGACAGTATGGTGGGGATAGCATGGTCGGAGTAAACAAATGTACATCTTGTAGCCCTGTGTGCATAACGAGGACGGCGCAGGAGCCCGAGGGATTTTATGTCATCAATACAAGCTGGAGCAAAGTAACACATGAGATTGAGAAGTTGCAGTGAGGAGTATTTAAGGAGGACCATCCCAGCAGCGCAGGAGAGCAGCAGCCCAACACTAGCTATTAGCATTAGCAGCTGAGCAACCAAGCTCGGGATGAAGCTGAGGCAAAGAGAACCAGGACAAGACGCCAAGGCCAGACGAAAACACGAAGAGTCCAGTAATCGTGGCAGACGAGGGTCCAGTCGGGAAGTCCAGGAGAGAAGTCTTGAGTTGTGTTGAACAGCAGTGATTCGCCGGCTGGTACAGCAGGGCTAACCGCTAGCCAGCGGAAGATAACAGCTGATTGTTGTGGACCGTCAGTACACAGACTTACAGGCGTCCAGTGGACACTGATGATGAGGGTCCAGTCAGGGCTTCAGAGGGATACATCACAGAAGACCAGAGGAAGAAGTCCACACAAATCCGGAGGGGTAATCCTCAGTGAAGTCACCGGCTTGTTGCTAGCTGAAGCTGGGAGGCTGACAGCTAGCCGACAGAAGCTAACAGCTGTTCGGTGGCGAGTACACAGACTGAAGCAGTACAACGTACGAGATTGAAGAGTCTGAATTAGAAGGTAGGAAGGTGCAGAGAACAACCAAAACCTTATCTAGTTGTAGTTAGAAACTCTTGTGCACCAGAGTACAAATAACACCATAAAAATAGCTTTTTCAACAGACTGTGAAGCAGCGATATTCACGCCAGCGTCCTCACACATCCGGGTTCTGAAGGCTTTTTTTTTTTTTAACTTGAAATGAGCATATTGCACAGATGTACATATAGTCGATGAGTTATAACCGTAGTAAATTTTAACATTTTTTAAAGAAAGGTGGAGAAAACAACAGGAGAAAAAACAAAACAAGCAAACAAAACCGCACACACACACACACACACACACACACACACACACACACACAAAAACACATCAGTCGGCAAAAAAAAAGTATATGTTAGGACCTGCAGTACCAAATCCGCCTGACATTGGTTACACCACCCTCACTTTCAAATATGTAGGTCACTCTGAGGGAACTTAGTCCTTTTAACATATCAGAAAAAAGGACCCCAAGTATCATTAAATTTATTGGATAAACCAATGGCTGAGAGCCGAATCTTTTCCAGTCTGATAAAATATAGAATGTCCCTTATCTGGCAAGTATGAGAGGGAGACATCTATCACACGATGGGGCAACATTCTCATAAATTTTAGCTAACCGAGCCTTAGTGTAGTACGTACGGTGTATAAGCTTACATTGAATAAGGCCATAGAGGATTTATGTACCCTGTTTAGTATCTCTCTCCAGTTCGTCCACTATGTCTATCCCCAGATCCTCGGTCCAAAGGGCTTTTATGGAGTTAAGTGACTGCAGGCACAATGAGTGAATTTGGTTTTTAAGGATGTAGTGGGTTTGAAAAAATTTTATAAAGGAGTACCACTGGGTAGGTTGGGAAACTCAGGAAATGTACTGCGAACAAAACTGCAGACCTGACCTAAAAAAAACTGTTGTTTAGGCAGTGAAAAAGAATCTGAGAGCTGCTGGAACGCAAAGATGTTGTTAATATAAAGATCTTTAAAGTTTTTAATCCTCAAATTTAACCAAATCAAGAGGGCGTTGTCTGCTAGAGATGGAGGGAAAATATGATTTGCAACCAATGGAGCATAAACGGATAAGGACTGGAGGCCAAAGTGTCACTTAAATTGAACCCAGATTTTACATGAGTTCCTAACCACCAGGTTTTTAGTATAGGGAGAAACGGAGGATTGAATGGGCACATGCACTAGAGCCTTTAGCGAGACGGGAAAGGTGGAATTGGTCTCTAAAGCCAGCCATGTGGGAGGGGGATGAAGGGCCTCAACTTCAAGCCAGTATTTTAAAATCCTAATATTTGCGGACCAGTAGTAAAACCTGAAGTTAGGCAAAGCCATTCCACCCAGCTGCCTAGGTCTCTGCAAATATAATTTACGCAGGCTAGGCACCTTCTTATTCCAAATGTACTCCAAAATCTAATTTTGTGAAAAAAGCTTTGAGGAAGGAAAATTGGTACGCACTGAAAAAGAAAGGAGAACCGTGGGAGTATATTCATTTTCACGGAATAAATTTGTGCAGCTAGAGATAAATTCAGCATAGACCACCATTCACAGTCTTCCGAGCACGGGTCAAAAGCAGTTCTAGTGTCTTAAAGGACTAATTGATAATCAGAAATATTCTCTGCAGCTTCTGAAGATGTGTGATCACAAATGGTTAGCAAGGTGGTGTATTGGCTCACTAATGTATCACTCAGTTTCTAAATTTAGTACTGGAGAACAAGAGAACTGAGCACCCGCACAGTCGACAGCTTCTACCTGTATAAATAGTCCTGCTGAGATAAAAAATCAAAAAGAGACCTGGCCAACATAGCAGCCATGCAAAGTCTTAACACATTAAAACACAATATACACAACTAGGGATGGGTATCATTAAGATTTTATCGATACTACTACTACTAACAATTTGGTACAATATCAGTACTCTTATTGGTTCTTTTTCATTTCTAAATAATTGCTTTTTAGAAAATATAGAATATATTAAATAAAACAAAGTGTTGTTTCCGGAGTAGGAACATTTTTTTTTTTTTTTTTTTTTTTTACAACAGCAGAGTCACTTTAGAAATAATATTATTGACATGACAATACTGAGTAAAGTTTAATGTTTTTCAGTTAGTCTTCTGTCCTCTGTCCTCTGTCCTGTTGCCTCTCTGCTGATGTGATTCACTGCGTGCAGGTAACATTAGCGCTGGTAGAGAGAGGAGGGGCTGTTTGTGTCAGCCAGCAGCTTAGTTTAAAAGCATCTGCCCACTTTTAAGATACACTGAACAAAAATATAAACACCAAACTTTTGTTTTTGCTCCCATTTTTCATGAGCTGAAAACATCTCAGTTCTTGCATGGCCAGCATACTCACTGGACATGTCACCCACTGAGCATGTTTGGAATGCTCTGGATCGGTGTATACAGCAGCATGTTTCAGTTCCTGCCAATATCCAGCAACTTCGCACAGCCATTGAAGAGGAGTGGACCAACATTCCACAGGCCACACTCAACAACCTGATCAACTCTATGTGAAGGAGATGTGTTGCACTGCGTGAGGCAAATGGTGGTGACACCAGATACTGACTGGTTTTCTGACCCCCCCAGACCCCCCCAATAAAGCAAAACTGCACATTTCAGAGTGGCCTTTTATTGTGGCCAGCCTAAGGCACACCTGTGCAATAATCATGCTCTGTAATCAGCATCTTGATATGCCACACCTGTGAGGTGGGATGGATTATCTCGGCAAAGGAGAAGTGCTCACTAACACACATTTAGACAGATTTGTGAACAATATTTGAGAGAAATGGTCTTTTGTGTATCTATCTATAAAGCAAGAAGCGTCTGTGTGTCTGTGGCTTGCATATCTCTCTGACTGTTTGTCAGATCAACCTAAACTTTCGGATATGGCTTGCGCATGGCACGATGGTGTGCATCCTTCATTTTGACGTTTTTTGGATTAATATTCACAATATTATCATTAAAGGTTAAAATCCCATAGACCTCCGTGTAACCAATCTAGCCTATCGCGCTCTCGCTCGCAGCTGTAGCCACGCCTCACAGAATAAAAGATCAAAGTATCCTACTGCTATACTGCTCTGGGTCACCCAAAACTTTGCACAGGCTTACCCCGGATGTCCACTGGATCCGTCACATGCACGATTCAGCCACGGCGCAGGCGCCGGAGCTAATCGCGGCCATTCAAGTCAATTTAAACTGCTCCACCAGAAGTGGCTCGGCGCGTTGGGTCTATTTTTTGACGGACACCGTGCGACGATGCGTCAATTTCCACAGACCAATTGAGTCAAACAGGAAGTCAGGCGTAGAAAAGACGAGAGTATCCGGTCAATTTTCAAAATAAAAACACCCATGAAAACTCCGGAGCATATTTCACATCGCTACAACAACATGACGTCAAAGTTGGTGGCCCCCGACAGGTAGAGAAATCTTTTCTTTGTTTGTTGATGTCTTTTTACCTCCAGTGTTTCCGCAAATTATCGCGTGACATCATGATCTCGCGATCCGTCAATTCCAGCCGCTCGCGTGTGCGCCGCTATAGATACGCTTCCAGTGGACATTGACGCCCGGCACAGGACGGAGGAGTCCGTGCCACGGCCGGACCACACACGCGACGGATCCAGTGTACACCCGGGGTTATGGCATTCCCTTTCGTCACTCCCCCATATAGGAATAGATGAAGTGGTGCAATTTGCATTAACATGACATGTTTCAGTAATCTCATCGGTAAGTAGTATTTGTTAAGTTTCACCACGCTGTTCTCATCTGCTCATGGTGTTCGCTGACATGGCTACAACATGGTTAGATTGTCTAAAACATTGCCTAAACTTCCCATACCAAAGTATGGCTAGGTTGGAAACGTCTGTTTTTCCTTGCAGGCGTGGAGGGTTACGTGCTTGCTAGCTACCATTTCAAGATTGTTCACCTACGGAAAGCTAGGAAACCTAATGATGTTGCATGTCTCTCCATATCTCAATGTACGTTCGCATGTCTTACCCAATGTACAGTTTCTCTATTAACACTATGTAAGAGTATGTACACCTCTTTGTACATCCAACCATCAAACACAGCCTCATTTGGCCATACATGAAAAATCTACTTAAGCTTCCACTTTTCTATAGAAATACATACTTCCTACGGGCACTGTACTAGTATTAAAAAAATGTTTTAGATCTTTGAGTTCAGCTCATGAAAAATGGGAGCAAAAACAAAAGTGTTGCGTTTATGTTTTTGTTCAGCATAAGTGCCGAACTAAGTCTACAGACGGCTGTCATTTTAGCTTAGTAGTAACAATTCACTATTAGCCGAATTAGCGTGCTGTCTAAACTTATGTATAAGACATAAGGTTAGTAACAGTGGATGAGAGACTGCGGACAGAGCAAATTGAAATATCGCTGTCTACATGTTTAAAAGTTCATGCTTGCTGAACACATGTATTGATAAGGTATTGGCTTCTTTCGCACTAAGGTTTAATTGCACTTACAGTAACGAGTAGCTGCCGTCAACTCGAGTAATTTTCGAGTTATCTTCACTTTGTTTCCACCGCGGCGGCTCAGCTGTTCACCAGTTACCATGTCGTGTAATGCCTGGTTCACACTACACAACATTTTTGTGTGTTTGGACGGTTGCTAAGTCAGATTACACAATTATGGAGTCATAAAATTGTGCCGTGACTTGGCTGACAGACATGACAGACTACACGATGGTCCACACCAATCATCCCCGGTCGTCTTTCACAACGTGTGTGATGTCATCGGGTTTTTCTTGTCCTATTTTTATTATTATCACTATTATTTCAGTCACTGTGTCTGTTCATGTCCTAGCCGAAATGTTGTTGTAGTAATATAACATAAAAAGTGCCACCAGATGGCAGGAGCTACATTTGAAGTACTGCATGCAAATTTGCAAGTCACTAAATCCTCCACAACAAGTTCCTGCATTTTTTTGGAAAATGAAGGGATACTCTCAACCAAAGTTATAAGGGGCTTTTAATTTTATACAGTGTTGTCTACGGCTTTCTGTTGTGACGGCTGTGATAGGAGCTGTAGTGAACGACAAAAAAGAAAATCAAACATGCATCTGTTGAAAGTCGTGAGGCTTCCCAGACGTGGTATCGGTTGTCATCTACTATGACACACAACACCAGACAAAACAGTGGATTATTGAGCCGACACCATATGACGCTGCGTCAGGCGTTAATCGAGCTGATGTCGTGTAGTGTGAACCCAGCATAAGTGTGTGTGTGTGTGTGTGTGGAGGAGGAGGAGGAGGTCAGGCCTGGCACAGAGCACAGGTGAGAGGCTGCAGAATAATAATAAATTAAACCAAAATGTGTAAAGGTGCAGATAAAAGAACCGATACCGTCAAAGCTAATCAACACCACGGCCTTTGATAATTTGGTACCGGGTTTCAGTCCCCATCCCTATATACAACATGATATACAAAAATTCACAATTGAAAGAAGAAGCTATTTAACACACTGGATTCTCAAGAAAAACAACCACATGCCTCCATCACAACATTCTATGTGATGGCCTCTGAGCCACTGTGCATCTGGTGTACCACACACACATACAGTACATCTGGATGCTCTCAATAAAGCAATATAAGGACACCAGCAGTCTCTGGGTGATGTTGTTCCTACTGAGCACCCTCAGGAAGTACAGTCTCTGCTGGGCCTTTTTCAGCAGCTCAGAGGTGTTCGTGCTACAGGTCAAGTCCTCCTCAATGTGGACTACCAGGAGGCGAAAGTCAGCCACCCTCTCCACACAGTCCCCGCTGATGACTAGTGGTGGAATGTCTGTTTTCTCTTTCCTGAAGTCTATTACCAGCTCCTTGGTTTTTGAGGTGTTGAGGAGCAGCTGCTCCACCTTGTGCCTGTAGGCAGACTCATCCCCCCCCAGAAATGAGCCCCACCACAGTGATGTCGTCCGTGAACTTGACAGTGGTGTTGCTGAGGTGGGCGGGGGAGCAGTCGTTGGTGTAGAGTGTGTAGAGCAAGGGGCTCAGCACACAGCCGATGCTGAGCCTGAGGGCCGTAGATGTATGGTGACCCATTCTAATCCTCTATCTGCGACTGGACAGGAAGCTGCTAATCCACATGCAGGTGGAATGTGGAAGTCCCAGGTACCAGTTTGTCCACGATTTTGTGGGGGTGGAGGTGTTAAACGCAGAGCTGTATTCCAGAAAGAGCAGTCACGCGTAGCTCCCTGGCCGTTCCAAGTGGGACAGTGCAGCATGAAGGGCTGTGGCTGTGGCATCCTCTGTAGACCTGTTTTCTCTGTAAGCAAACTGGTGGGGGTCAAAACTGTGGGGCAGGAGTGACATGATGTGACCCCGGACCAGTTTTTCACAGCACTTCATCACCACTGGAGTGAGTGCAACTGGCCGGTGGTCATTGAGGCTGGAGATGTGGGGTTTCTTAGTCAAGGGGATTATGGTGGAGGACTTCAGACAGGGTGGAACAGTGGACTGTGACAGGGACTGGTTGAAAATTCTGGTGAGCACTCCAGCCAGCTGGTCCGGCAGTCTTTCTGGACCCGTCCTAGGATGCCGTCAGGTCCAACAGCCTTCCTCGGATTGGTGGCCCACAGCGTGTGCCTGACCTCATTTCTTTAGTTGTGAGGGTGGGGCTGCTGTGGACCGTGGAGGGTAGTGTGGCTGCCTCTGGTGGCTCCACCTCAAAGCGGGCAAAGAAGAGGTTCAGCTCCTCTGCCAGTGCGGCGTCACCTTTAGCAGCTCCTGTAGTTGGTGAGATGCTGGACACCTTGCCACACCTGCCTGCTGTTGTTGCTGTCCAGGAGGTCTGACTTAGCCTCTCTGATGCCTCTCTTCAGGTTAGCTCAGGCCGTGCTGTAGAGAGCCCTGTTTCCAGACCTGAAGGCGGTGTTCCTCTTAGGGCTGCAGCTATCGATTCTTTTAGTAATCAAGTAATTGATTATGGGTTATTCTGGCGATTAATCGAGTAATCAGATAAAAAATATTGCCTGTTCTGCAATTTTTTTCCATTACCTTACTTTTGCTCTATTTAAGAACAATGGTAATATACAAAAGAGAAAATAAGACAGGTCTCTTAAATGAACAACTATAAATTGCTCAGTAAAAATTCTCAGTAAAGTAACTTTACTTTTACTATACATTTACTTTTACTGTTTTGACTTTATTTTTTACTGAAATGCAAAGGTAAAAGTAAAGGTAGTAGAGTCTGCAGAAACCACAAACAGAGGATGAAACTAACTCTTTCAACTGAAACAGACACCAGAATGCTTTCTTAACATATTAAAATCGTATTTTTCTTCTGGGGCAGGATGGCCCCAGACCCCCTATGGGATTGGTTTACCAACCTTTTTCTCCTCTTATCAGTTTACAGGTCTGTATTTAGTCATCACAAAACATCAATAAGAATACCATTAAAGTACAACAAAAGCAATAAAAATGTTGACTTTACAAAAAAGGAAACAATCACATGCAAGATTTTAATTGTAATTAGGTATTTTTACATTGTGGTATTAGTGTTTTTACTGAAGTAAAGGAGTAAAGAGTATTTTTCCATCACAACAGGTCAGTGATCAGTGTTTCAGTGACTCTGTGGCTCAGTAAATAGTGTTTTATTTATGGCGGCTCACATTAAAAACATCAGCACCACGACATTATTTTTAGGGGGCCAAGCCCGCGGGGCTTGAGGAACGCGCATGCAAAGCATGAGCGTTTCCCAGGACCAGCGGTGCTGGGAACCCTATTGTTTTTGTTCGGATTTTTATTATTATTATTATTATTATTAGGGCCCGAGCACGTACCGTGCGAGGACCCTATTGAAATTGAAGGAATTATTATTATTATTATTATTATTATTACGACAAAAGTAAATCGCTTATTTGGAGGTTTTAACATGCTCAAAAACTCCTGAAATTTGGCGGTCGCATCAGTCGCGGTGTAAATTTACGTATTTTAGGGTTCGCGGCAATGGACGGGTCAAAATGGATAGGCCACGCCCATTAAAGAGCAATCTCCTTATAAACAGCGCCCTCCTCATGAATTTTCACGGATCTGCACGAAAATTGGTACACATGTAGATCATGCCGAGCCGCACAAAAAAGTCTCTTGGAGCCATAGGCTCTTGGCTATTTTGAATTTAGCAGCCATTTTTGGCGTTTTACCACGTGTCATATGTTGACGAACTCCTCCTACACTATTAATCAAAACGACTTCAAAATCGCCGTGTACCAACTAGATAAGTTTGTGATCAAAAGTTATTCAAAGATCTGCTACCCGTCGAACACGGAATCGGCTTTTTGGCGGCGAAGTTTGAAGTTTGAAGTTTGTCTCGCCATGAAAAACGAAATTGCTATAACTTTGGCATTAATCGTCCGATCTGCACCAAACTTCACATGATTCATAATATTCCCGCCCTGAACACGTCTACATGCAGAAATTTTGTAATTACCCTAGCGCCCCCTGCTGGCGACAGGAAAAGCGATGTTTTTAGACTTTGACGTGCAGCTCTGACCACGTTCACCATATGCAACTCAAATTTGGTCAGACAGACCTCAAGACGTTGGTAATGCTACATTATGAAGATTGTGACTAGGCGTCAAACGGTGTTCCGCCCAGAGGGCGGCGAAGTCGAAAATTCGCCAAAACGCGTTGAAAATGGCTTTAATGACATTAACTTCTGTGTCCTTGGTCATATCTGCCTGAAACTTCACATGTGTGTTAACAGTCCAGGCTTGAACATGTGATATGAGTTTCGCTGATGGGCGTGGCCAAATGACTTGACCACGCCCTTTAAACATCAGCCCCTGCCGCACGTGTCACCGACATGCACGAAAATTGGTACACGCATGTATCACACCGAGACGCACAAAAAAGTCTCTTGGACCCACTGGCCATACCCAACAGGAAGTCGGCCATTTTGAATTTTGATGCTATTTTTGGCGTTTTCCACATGTTGTATTTTAACGAACTCCTCCTACAGGATTAATCAGAATGACTTCAAAATCACTGTGTGTGATCTAGACAAGGTTGTGATCAAAAGTTATTAAAAGATTTTTCCACAGTTAAACGGTTTGGCCGTCAGGTGGCGGCGAAGTTTGATGTCTCGCCATAAAACACGAAATTAGTATAACTTTGGCATACATTGTCCATTCTTCACCAAACTTCACATGTTTGTTAACAGTCCAGACCTGAATGTATAGTATGAGTTTCATCAATAAGCGTGGCCGTATGGCTTGACCACGCCCCTTAAAGTGCAGCGTCCCCCATAACAACTTTCACCGACGTGCACGAAAATCAGTATGCACATGTATCGTGTCCAGACGCACAAAAAAGCCTCTTGCACATATAGGCCACACCCAACAGGAAGTCGGCCATTTTGAAATGTACAGTCATTTTTGGCGTTTTCCACGTGTTGTATTTTAATGATCTCCTCCTCCAGAAATGAATCAATTAACTCCAAAACTGGTGTGTACCATCTACACAAGTGTGTGATCAAAACATATTAAGAGAATTGCTCAGCATGGAACGGTGTGGCTGTGACATGGCGTCGACACTTGATGTCTCACCATGAAACACGATATTGCTATAACATGGGATCTAATGGTCGAATCTGCTCCAAACTTCACATGTATGATAATAGTCCTGGCATGAACACACCCACATGACGCTCAGGAGTCAGAGTCATAGCGCCACCCAGTGGAGACGGGAAGTCGCAACGCATTGGTTCCTACACTGTCCGAAGGAGGCGAACATTCAGCGCCTCGTCTGCCGGTCGACCTCTGGCGACACGGTGGCGGCCGCGCCAGGCTCCGAGTTGCGTGGGGTGCGAGGGCCCGTTCAACGCTGCTTGCAGCTTTAATTATTATTATTATAGTTATTATTATTCTCTATTTTTATTTTTCCGTTGGTAAAAGTGGTGCTGTAGGCTAAACCGTGTAAGGGAGGGAGGGTGGTGCCATTTGGAGGATTGGTTCAGACCCCTGCACGTACCTCAGGCACAAAAAATGACATATGTCAGCCAGCAGGGGGCGCTATAACCAAGGTCAACGCGTTTTGGGCTATAACTCCCACACCGTATGTCGCACATTCAAAAACCTCATATCCACAGATTCCCTGAATAGTGATGTGAATCGCCTGGACTGGGCCACGCCCATTTCCGCCTTTAATTTTTTTAGCAAAATCGCGAAAACTGGAAAACCTACTTTTTCGAACTCCTCCTTGGGGTATTGTCCGATCAGCGTGAAACTTGGCACGTACAGTCTTCAGCTGGACTGGGCCACGCCCATTTCCGCCTTTAATTTTTTTAGCAAAATCGCGAAAACTGGAAAACCTACTTTTTCGAACTCCTCCTTGGGGTATTGTCCGATCAGCGTGAAACTTGGCACGTACAGTCTTCAGCTGGACCTGATCTAAAGTTATCAAAAGAATTTTGTTCGGTCAAAATCTGCGCAAGTTACTAACCAATAAATTTTTGTAGCTAGGTATAAAAAGGCGAACTGCTGCATATCTCGCTCAAAATAAATGCTAACAACACCAAATCTGTGATCCTTGCTTGACATGTGACTGTGAGGGCGTGAGCCAAATTTGGCTAATGTCGGCCACTAGAGGGCGCTGCAAAGCTGAGACATTTATATCTCTTCAATGGCTGCACCGATTGTTACGAAATTTGGTGGGTATGATGCTGGGTCACTTCTGAGGCCATATCTTGAAGTTAATCACGACTGCTCAAAGTGGGCGTGGCTTATGTCAAGATAAACAACAAACATTTATTTCAGCTCAAGTATTATGCTGAGGGCTGTGAAATTCACAGGGTATATATAGTATAGCACACCGACCACCCATAGCAAAAATTGTGTGTCTAAGCCACTAGGTGGCGCTATAACGGATGCAAACGCGTTTTGGCCTATATCTTCCACATTTTAAATCACATTTCATAAACTTTATATCCACGTATTCCCTAAATACAGTCGCATCTTCTGACATAGGCCCCGCCCACTGCCACTGTATATTTCTCTTTGTAAGTCACTACATATCAAAAACCTACTTTTTCGAACTCCTCCTAGCGTTTAAGCTCTATCTGCACGAAATTTTGCACATACAATATCCAGGTTTGCCTGATCAAAAGTTATCAAAAGAATTGTGCTACTCCAAAAAATGCGCTAGTTATAAATACGAATTTTTTTTCAGCTAGCTAAAAAGACATACCGTTGCATAATTGTGTCAAAGTAAAAGCTATTGATGTCAAACTCGAATCACTTGTTTCAGAGGTCAACCAGAGGGTCTGTGCCAAATTTGGCGGAAATTGGCCAATAGGGGGCGCTATAAACAGAGAAACATGAAGTGACATGAAAATTGATCAGATTCGTCTGAAATTTGGCGAGCATGTTGTGGTGTCACTCCTGAGGCCAGAGTTAAATCTTAGTGATGTTTGGTGAAAGCAGGCGTGACTTGTCACAACACACACATTGAGCCTTTCACACTTCCAATACTGATCCCATTACAATTACAATACTGCGGGTGAGACGTAGGCCTGCGTCCCGACGCTCGCCCCGAACCCATCGTCCTTCGGGGCCGACTTCCGTGGGCTCCGCGAAACCCGGGGGCCGAGTCACGCGGGGAGGCTTGGCCCCCTATCATAACTGCTTGCAGTTCTAGTTATTATTAGGGGGCCAAGCCCGCGGGGCTTGGGGAGCGCGCATGCAAAGCATGAGCGTTTCCCAGGACCAGCGGTGCTGGGAACCCTATTGTTTTTGTTAGGATTTTTATTAGGGCCCGAGCACCACGCGGTGCGAGGACCCTATTGAAATCCAAGGAATTATTATTATTATTATTATTATTATTATTAGGGCCCGAGCACCGAGGCGCGCACCGTGAAACGGTGCGCACCGAACACGGTGCGAGGCCCCTATTGTTTTCCTTAGGATTATTATTATTAGGGCCCGAGCACCACGGGTGCGAGGACCCTCTTGAAATGCAAGGAATTATTAGGGCCCGAGCACCAAGCGGTGCGAGGACCCTATTGAAATGCAAGGAATTATTATTATTATTAGGGCCCGAGCACCAAGCGGTGCGAGGACCCTATTGAAATGCAAGGAATTATTATTATTATTATTAGGGCCCGAGCACCAAGCGGTGCGAGGACCCTATTGAAATGCAAGGAATTATTATTAGGGCCCGAGCACGAACCGTGCGAGAGCCCTATTGAAATCATAAAAATTATTCTTATTATTTTTCTTTTAAACCTTTGATCGCATTTTTGAGGGCCTGAACATGCCCCAAAAAGTCAGGAAAATTTGCACACTTGTCACGTCTGGTGAAAATTTCGATATTTTATGGTCGTTACAAAGGGGCGTGGCAAAATGGCTCAATGGCGCCCCCTAACAGTTTTCAAAATCGAAGCCCCCTGCTTTAACTTTGCCCTAGGCGTATGAAATTTGGTACACATATGTATCATCCCGGGACGCACAAAAAAGCCTCTTGGAGCGACACCCTAAACCAAACAGGAAGTTGGCCATTTTGAATTGTTTTTTCAAAATAAGGTCATTTTTGGCCATTTCCACACGTTGTACTTGAGCGAACTCCTCCTACAGATTTTATCGGATTGACTTAAAAATTTACCTGTGCGTGCTCGACTACAGTGGGATCAAAAGTAATTAAAAGATTTTCGTCACGTCGAAGGGCGCGGTCGCTGCGGAAGGGTCAATTTGGATATCTCGCCAAAAAACACGAAATTATACTACAACTACTACAACTTTGGTGTAGATGATCCTATCTGCACCAAACTTCACATGATGGATAATAGTCCCGCCCTGAACACGTCTACATCAAAAAATTCAGTAATTGTCATAGCGCCCCCTGCTGGCAACAGGAAATACCATGTTTTACACTTTGAGGTGCTGCTCTGACCACATTTACCATATTCAACTCAAATTTGGTCAGAAAGGCCTTAACATGTTGGCCATGCTATATTGTGAAGATCATAATGTCTCGTCAAACGGTTTCGCCGTGACGGAGTGGCGAAGGTTGACGTTTCGCCGAAACCCATGAAGTGGCTCTAACTTTGGTGTACTTGGTCGGATCTGCCTGAAACTTCACATGTACGTCACTGGTCTCGCCCTGAGCATATGATATTAATTTCATAAGGGACGTGGCTAAATGACATGGCCACGCCCTTTAAACACCAGCCCCCGTAGCACGTTTCACCGAAATGCATGAAAATTGGTACACACATGTATCACACCCAGACGCACAAAAAAGCATCTTGGACCCATAGGCCACACCCAACAGGAAGTCAGCCATTTTGAATTTCATGGTCATTTTTGGCGTTTTCCACGTGTTGTATTTTAATGAACTCCACCTACAGGATGCATCAGAACAACTTCAAAATCATTGTGTGCCATCTAGACAAAGGTGTAATCAAAACTTATGAGCAGATTTTTGCATCATGAAACGGTTTGGCCGTCAGGTGGCGGCGAAGTTTGATGTCTCGCCATAAAACACGAAATTAGTATAACTTTGGCATACATTGTCCATTCTTCACCAAACTTCAAATGTTTGTTAACAGTCCAGACCTGAATGTATAGTATGAGTTTCATCAATAAGCGTGGCCGTATGGCTTGGCCACGCCCCTTAAAGTGCAGCGTCCCCCATAACAACTTTCATCGACGTGCACGAAAATCAATATGCACATGTATCGTGTCCAGACGCACAAAAAAGCCTCTTGCACAGATAGGCCACACCCGAGAGGAAGTCGGCCATTTTGAAATTTACAGTCATTTTTGGCGTTTTCCACGTGTTGTATTTTAATGATCTCCTCCTCCAGAAATGAATCAATTAACTCCAAAACTGGTGTGTACCATCTACACAAGTGTGTGATCAAAACATATTAAGAGAATTGCTCAGCATGGAACGGTGTGGCTGTGACATGGCGTCGACACTTGATGTCTCACCATGAAACACGATATTGCTATAACATGGGATCTAATGGTGGAATCTGCTCCAAACTTCACATGTATGATAATAGTCCTGGCATGAACACACCCACATGACGCTCAGGAGTCAGAGTCATAGCGCCACCCAGTGGAGACGGGAAGTCGCAACGCATTGGTTCCTACACTGTCCGAAGGAGGCGAACATTCAGCGCCTCGTCTGCCGGTCGAACTCTTGCGACACGGTGGCGGCCGCGCCAGGCCCCGAGTTGCGTGGGGTGCGAGGGCCCGTTCAACGCTGCTTGCAGCTTTAATTATTAGGGCCCGAGCATGAACCGTGCGAGAGCCCTATTGAAATCATAAAAATTATTCTTATTATTTTTCTTTTAAACCTTTGATCGCATTTTTGAGGGCCTGAACATGCCCAAAAAGTCAGGAAAATTTGCACACTCGTCACGTCTGGTGAAAATTTCGATATTTTATGGTCGTTACAAAGGGGCGTGGCAAAATGGCTCAATGGCGCCCCCTAACAGTTTTCAAAATCGAAGCCCCCTGCTTTAACTTTGCCCTAGGCGTATGAAATTTGGTACACATATGTATCATCCCGGGACGCACAAAAAAGCCTCTTGGAGCGACACCCTAAACCAAACAGGAAGTCGGCCATTTTGAATTGTTTTTTCAAAATAAGGTCATTTTTGGCCATTTCCACACGTTGTACTTGAGCGAACTCCTCCTACAGATTTTATCGGATTGACTTAAAAATTTACCTGTGCGTGCTCGACTACAGTGGGATCAAAAGTTATTAAAAGATCTTCGTCACGTCGAAGGGCGCGGTCGCTGCGGAAGGGTCAATTTGGATATCTCGCCAAAAAACACGAAATTATACTACAACTACTACAACTTTGGTGTAGATGATCCTATCTGCACCAAACTTCACATGATGGATAATAGTCCCGCCCTGAACACGTCTACATCAAAAAATTCAGTAATTGTCATAGCGCCCCCTGCTGGCAACAGGAAATACCATGTTTTACACTTTGAGGTGCTGCTCTGACCACATTTACCATATTCAACTCAAATTTGGTCAGAAAGGCCTTAACATGTTGGCCATGCTATATTGTGAAGATCATAATGTCTCGTCAAACGGTTTCGCCGTGACGGAGTGGCGAAGGTTGACGTTTCGCCGAAACCCATGAAGTGGCTCTAACTTTGGTGTACTTGGTCGGATCTGCCTGAAACTTCACATGTACGTCACTGGTCTCGCCCTGAGCATATGATATTAATTTCATAAGGGGCGTGGCTAAATGACATGGCTACGCCCTTTAAACACCAGCCCCCGTAGCACGTTTCACCGACATGCATGAAAATTGGTACACACATGTATCACACCCAGACGCACAAAAAAGCATCTTGGACCCATAGGCCACACCCAACAGGAAGTCAGCCATTTTGAATTTCATGGTCATTTTTGGCGTTTTCCACGTGTTGTATTTTAATGAACTCCACCTACAGGATGCATCAGAACAACTTCAAAATCATTGTGTGCCATCTAGACAAAGGTGTAATCAAAACTTATGAGCAGATTTTTGCATCATGAAACGGTTTGGCCGTCAGGTGGCGGCGAAGTTTGATGTCTCGCCATAAAACACGAAATTAGTATAACTTTGGCATACATTGTCCATTCTTCACCAAACTTCAAATGTTTGTTAACAGTCCAGACCTGAATGTATAGTATGAGTTTCATCAATAAGCGTGGCCGTATGGCTTGGCCACGCCCCTTAAAGTGCAGCGTCCCCCATAACAACTTTCACCGACGTGCACGAAAATCAGTATGCACATGTATCGTGTCCAGACGCACAAAAAAGCCTCTTGTACAGATAGGCCACACCCGACAGGAAGTCGGCCATTTTGAAATTTACAGTCATTTTTGGCGTTTTCCACGTGTTGTATTTTAATGATCTCCTCCTCCAGAAATGAATCAATTAACTCCAAAACTGGTGTGTACCATCTACACAAGTGTGTGATCAAAACATATTAAGAGAATTGCTCAGCACGGAACGGTGTGGCTGTGACATGGCGTCGACACTTGATGTCTCACCATGAAACACGATATTGCTATAACATGGGATCTAATGGTCGAATCTGCTCCAAACTTCACATGTATGATAATAGTCCTGGCATGAACACACCCACATGACGCTCAGGAGTCAGAGTCATAGCGCCACCCAGTGGAGACGGGAAGTCGCAACGCATTGGTTCCTACACTGTCCAAAGGAGGCGAACATTCAGCGCCTCGTCTGCCGGTCGACCTCTGGCGACACGGTGGCGGCCGCGCCAGACCCCGAGTTGCGTGGGGTGCGAGGGCCCGTTCAACGCTGCTTGCAGCTTTAATTATTATTATTATTATTATTAGGGCCCGAGCACCAAGCGGTGCGAGGACCCTATTGAAATGCAAGGAATTATTATTGTTATTAGGGCCCGAGCACCACGGGTGCGAGGACCCTCTTGAAATGCAAGGAATTATTAGGGCCCGAGCACGAACCGTGCGGGAGCCCTATTGAAATCATAAAAATTATTCTTATTATTTTTCTTTTAAACCTTTGATCGCATTTTTGAGGGCCTGAACATGCCCAAAAAGTCAGGAAAATTTGCACACTCGTCACGTCTGGTGAAAATTTCGATATTTTATGGTCGTTACAAAGGGGCGTGGCAAAATGGCTCAATGGCGCCCCCTAACAGTTTTCAAAATCGAAGCCCCCTGCTTTAACTTTGCCCTAGGCGTATGAAATTTGGTACACATATGTATCATCCCGGGACGCACAAAAAAGCCTCTTGGAGCGACACCCTAAACCAAACAGGAAGTCGGCCATTTTGAATTGTTTTTTCAAAATAAGGTCATTTTTGGCCATTTCCACACGTTGTACTTGAGCGAACTCCTCCTACAGATTTTATCGGATTGACTTAAAAATTTACCTGTGCGTGCTCGACTACAGTGGGATCAAAAGTTATTAAAAGATCTTCGTCACGTCGAAGGGCGCGGTCGCTGCGGAAGGGTCAATTTGGATATCTCGCCAAAAAACACGAAATTATACTACAACTACTACAACTTTGGTGTAGATGATCCTATCTGCACCAAACTTCACATGATGGATAATAGTCCCACCCTGAACACGTCTACATCAAAAAATTCAGTAATTGTCATAGCGCCCCCTGCTGGCAACAGGAAATACCATGTTTTACACTTTGAGGTGCTCCTCTGACCACATTTACCATATTCAACTCAAATTTGGTCAGAAAGGCCTTAACATGTTGGCCATGCTATATTGTGAAGATCATAATGTCTCGTCAAACGGTTTCGCCGTGACGGAGTGGCGAAGGTTGACGTTTCGCCGAAACCCATGAAGTGGCTCTAACTTTGGTGTACTTGGTCGGATCTGCCTGAAACTTCACATGTACGTCACTGGTCTCACTCTGAGCATATGATATTAATTTCATAAGGGGCGTGGGTAAATGACATGGCCACGCCCTTTAAACGCCAGCCCCCGTAGCACGTTTCACCGACATGCATGAAAATTGGTACACACATGTATCACACCCAGACGCACAAAAAAGCATCTTGGACCCATAGGCCACACCCAACAGGAAGTCAGCCATTTTGAATTTCATGGTCATTTTTGGCGTTTTCCACGTGTTGTATTTTAACGAACTCCTCCTACAGGAATAATCAGAACGGCTTCAAAATTGCTGTGCACCAACTAGACTAGTTTGTGATCAAAAGTTATTAACGGATTATGTAAACTCCAAACAACCTGACCTGGGCGTGGCGGCGAAGTTTGATGTCTCGCCATGAAAAATGAGATTGCTATAACTTTGGCATTAATAGTCCGAACGGTACCAAACTCCCCAGGATTCATAATAGTCCCGCCCTGAAGACGTCTACATGCAGAAATATTGAAATTTGCATAGCGCCCCCTGCTGGTGACAGAAAAAGCGATGTTTTAGACTTTGAGGTCCAGCTCTGAGCACGTTCAGCAAATCCAGCTCAAATTTGGTCAGAAAGGCCTCAACATGTTGGTAATGCTCCATGATGAAGAATTTTGACTGTCGTCAAACGGCGTTCCATCCGGAGGGCGGCGAAGTCGACCCTTCGCCAAAATGCATAAAAATGGCCTTAACTTTGGTGTTTTTGATGATATCCACCTGAAACTTCATATGTGTGTCAACAGTCCAGCCCTGAATATGTGATATGAATTTCGTCAATGGGCGTGGCCATATGGCTTGGCCACGCCCATCCATATGAATTACTTCCATAGGACGTCTCACCGATATGCACAAAAATTGGTACACATCTCCATCACCCCCAGACAAACAAAAAAGTCTCTTGGACCTCTAGGCTAAATTCAACAGGAAGTCGGCCATTTTGAATGTCATGGTCATTTTTGGTGTCGCGCACGCATCGTATTTTAACGAACTCCTCCTACAGAATTCATCAGAACGGCTTCAAAATTACCGATTACCATCTAGAACACTTCCTGATCAAAAGTTATTAAAAGGTCTCTTAGAATCTAAAGGGCACGCCAGTTGTGGGAGGTTGAATTTTGACGTCTCGCCATGAAACAGGAAGTGGCAATAACTTCACTGTACTTGGTCAGATCTGTGTGAAACTTCACAGGTATATTGACAGTCCAACCCAGAACATATGTTATGAATTTCGTTAATAGGCGTGGCTAAATGGATTGGCCACGCCCATTCACACAAATAACCACCATAGGACGTCTCACTGATATGCACGAAACTTGGTAGACACATGTATAACATCCACACGCACAAAAAAGCCTCTTGCACGGATAGGCCACACCCAACAGGAAGTCGGCCATTTTGAAATTTACAGTCATTTCTGGCATTTTCCACGTGTTGTATTTTAATGATCTCCTCCTCCAAAAATGAATCAATTAACTCCAAAACTGGTGTGTACCATCTACACAAGTGTGTGATCAAAACATATTAAGAGAATTGCTCAGCATGGAACGGTGTGGCTGTGACATGGCGTCGACACTTGATGTCTCACCATGAAACACGATATTGCTGTAAGATGGGATCTAATGGTCGAATCTGCTCCAAACTTCACATGTATGATAATAGTCCTGGCATGAACACACCCACATGAAGCTCAGGAGTCAGAGTCATAGCGCCACCCAGTGGAGACGGGAAGTCACAACGCATTGGTTCCTACACGGTCCGAAGGAGGCGAACATTCAGCGCCTCGTCTGCCGGTCGACCTCTGGCGATACGGTGGCGGCCGCGCCAGGCCCCGAGTTGCGTGGGGTGCGAGGGCCCGTTCAACGCTGCTTGCAGCTTTAATTAGGGCCCGAGCACCTAGCGGTGCGAGGACCCTATTGAAATGCAAGGAGTTATTATTATTCTTTTTCTTAACTAAAATGAATTGCCTTTTTGGGGACCTTAACATTCTCAAAAACTCATGAAACTTCACAGACTCATCAGAAGTGCGAAAACTGGGCAAGTTTTGGGGTTTCATGATAATCTGCAAAGGAATGGCTCAGTAGCGCCCCCTAAAAATATTCTACGGAACAGCCCCTGAAGGTAGTTTAACCTACGTGTCTGAAACTTGGTAGGCATATGTAACACACCAAGACGTACAAAACAGCCTCTTGAGCCCATGCCCTAAACCCAACAGGAAGTCGGCCATTTTGAATTGAATGTGCAATTTTCATGCATTTTTGGCCATTTGCAGGTCTCGTAAATGGACGATCTCCTCCTAGAGATTTTGTCCGATCGACTTCAAACTTGGTCTGTCCCACCTACATAAGTTGAAGACCAAAAGTTATCAAAAAAATTGACTTTTCGTAACACCGTGTGACCGTTGTGGGACCTCAAACTTCGCTACAAACAGGAAGTAGTATTATAACACAGGAAGTAGTTTATAACTCCAGCATACATTGTCCAATCTTCCCCAAACTTCACAGGATTGATGACAGTCCCACTCCGAAGAGATCTACATGTCAATAATTTGTGATTAATATAGCGCCCCCTACTGGTAATAGAAAATGTCATGTTTTACACTTTGAAGCACATCTCCTCCAAAGTTGACCACATCAACGTCAAACTTGGGGAAATTATCCATAAGGCCTGGATGATGCTTTCTAATGAATACTGTGAGTTTTCGTCAAAGGGCGTGACCATGGCGTGGCGGGGAACTTTGATGTTTCGCCATGATGACAAAAGTAGCTGTAACTTGACTCTACGTGGACATATCTTTCCAAAACTTCACACATATGATAACAGTCCAGCCCTGAAAACATCTACAGAGGAAATTTGAATCAGCATCATAGCGCCACCTACTGGCGGCAGAAAGTTACTTTTTTCATTCTTTCATGTCCTTCTTCTACCAGGTTCACCCGACCCACCTCAATTTTGCGGATCCATAGTCCCAAGACCTTGGTGATGATCAAACCAGAACCTTTTGAGGTTTCGTACAACGCTGTCACCGTGGCGCCACCTCATTCGCCATAAAACACGAGGTTCTTTTTGAGGGGCAAGGCATACTTGAAAACTCACGAAACTTGGCACACCCATCACAAGGCCCAAATTGTGTTGTCTGCTATGCTTTTTGTGTTTTGATGTGCCAAGATGCCTCAACAGCGCCCCCTACAATTTTTCGATGAAGCAGCCCCCGAAGCTGGTTTCACCTACATGTATGAAACTTGGTAGGCATATGTAACACTCCAAGACGTACAAAAAAGCCTCTTGGAGTTATGCTCCAAACCCAACCGTAAGTCCGCCATTTTGAATTTACTTGTGCCACTTTTGTGCATTTTGGGTGATTTCCAGTAGACGTAAATGAACGAACTTGTCCTAGAGTTTTTATCCAATCCACTTCAAACTCGGTCTGTCCCACCCCAAGACCGTGAAGACGAAAAGTTATCAAACGTTTCAGGTTTTCGTCAAACGCTGTCTCCGTGGCCCTGCCTTCTTCGCCATAAATCACGAAATTGTAACTACTCCTACAGATTTTATCCGATCAACTTCTTACTTGGTCTGTCCCACCTCCAGACATTGATGAAGAAAAGTTATCAAAAACTGGACTTGTTGTCACACCATGTGACCATGGCAGGGCCTCAAACTTTGGGGACTCGCCACAAAACAGGAAGTTGTGTATGACTCCATCATCCATGGTCCAATCTTCCCCAAACTTCACAGGATTGATGACAGTCCTGCTCTGAAGAGACCTCCATGTGAATAATTTGTGATAAATATAGCGCCCCCTACTGGTAAGAGAAAATTTCATGTTTTATATTTTGAAGTATAACTCCCACAACTTGGCCAGATCCACCTCAATCTTGGTCAGTCTATCCGTCACATGTAGAAGATGTTTTATTGTGAACACTGTAAGTTTGCATCAAAGGGCGTGGCCATGACGTGGCGGCAAACTTTGATGTTTCGCCATGATAACAAAAGTTGTGTAGCTTGACTCTACATAGACATATCTTTCCAAAACTTCACACATATGATAAAAGTCCAGCCCTGAAAACATCTACAGAGAAATTTTTAATCAGCCTCATAGCGCCACCTAGTGGCGTCTGTAAGTTACTGCTTTCATTCTTTCATGTCTGTCTTCTACCAAGTTAACCACAACCACCTCAATTTTGCTGAGACATAGTCCCAGACCTTGATGATGATCACACCAGAAGCTTTTGAGTTTTTGTCAAACACTGTCACTGTGGCAACGCCTTATTCGCCATAAAACACAAAGTTGTTTTTGAGGGGTAAGGGATGCTTGTAATGTCATGAAACTTGGTACACATACAAGAAGTTCCGATGTGTGTTGTGTGATGTGATTTATCTGCTTTGATGTGCCAACATGGCTCAACGGCGCCCCCTACAATTTTTCAAAAAAGCAGCCCCCGACGCTGGTTTGACCTACATCTATGAAACTTGGTACGTACATGCATCACTGAAACACGTACAAAAAAGGCTCTTGCAACCATGTGCCAAACCCAACAGGAAGTCCGCCATTTTGAATTTGCTTGTAAGTGGTTCACAACTTCACCATACATGTTCCAATCTTCCCCAAACTTCACAGGATTGATGACAGTCCTGCCCTGAACACATCTATACGCCAATACTTGGTTATTAGTACGGCGCCACCTACTGGCAAAATAACATGTCCTCGTATGATTTGAGGGATATGACGTGTAACTCTAACGTGAGGGGTCTGCCTTCGACAGGAATGAAGGGCCGCATCGGCCGGCGTCCTGCCAGCACCCTCGAGTTGCGTGAAGGTGCGAGGGCCCGTTCATCGCTGCTTGCAGCTTTAATTATTAGGGGTTCAAGCCCGAAGGGCTGAAACCCTGTTGTTTTCCTACTGTTTTATTCTTCTTCTTCTTCTTCTTCTTCTTCTTCTTCTTCTTCTTCTTCTTCTTCTTCAGAAATGTTTTCGCAAATTCCCGTGAGATGTTACATCGTAGAGACATGAAATTTTCACCAATAACTGGAAGTTGTGTGCAAATGGTGCTCATAATATAGAAATACCAATTGGCCAGATGGTGGCGCTATAACCAAGGTAAATGCGTTTTGGGCTATAACTCCCACACCATATGTCGCACATTCAAAAACATCATATCCACAGATTCCCTGAATAGTGCTGAATCACCTGGGCTAGGCCACGCCCATTTCCGCCTAGAAAATTTTTTCACAAAATCGCCAAAAATGAAAAACCTTCTTTTTCTATCTCCTCCTTGGGTTTTTGTCCAATCAGCGTGAAACTTGGCACGGACAGTCTTCTCTTGGACCTGATCTAAATTTATCAAAAGAATTTTGTTCAGTCAAAAAATGCGCAAATGATAAACGAATACATTTTTCTAGCTAGCTATAAAAACGCGAACTGTTGCATATCTCGGTCAAAATGAATGCTAACAACACCAAATCGGAGATCATTGGTTGGCATGTGACTGTGAGGGTATGAGCCAAATTTGGCCAATGTTGGCCACTAGAGGATGCTGCAAATATGGGAAATTTGTATCTCTCAAATGGCTGCACCGATTTTTACCAAATTTGGTGGGTATGATGCTGGGTCACTCCTGAGGCCATACCTTGAAGATCATCACGACTGGTCAAAGTGGGCGTGGCTTATTACAAGATAAAAAACAAACATTTATTTTAGCTCAACTATTATGTTGAGAGCTATGAAATTCACAGGGTATATATAGAATAGCATACAGACCACCCATACTAAAAATTGTATGTATGTGGACCAGGTATCTGTGATCAGCAGAATGGAGCTGTCCTTCACGATGTTGTTGGATGTATTCTACAGCCTCAGTTTATCCATCTTGTTGGCAAGCGATCTGGTGTTGGTGAGAAAAAGGCTGGGGTGCAGCCCCGCAGCCTCGCCTCCACTTCTTCTCGCAGCGCTGCCTTCACCTTCTCCCTGCAGGGATGGTAATCCACGGAGAGCCAGGGGTCCTCACTATATCCACTGGAATGTTGTGTGAGTGGAGAAACTCAGCTGTAACACTCCGCTCGTGACAAACTCCTATCCTAGGGAGATCATGCTGGCTGTAGATTTTTTTCCCCAACAGGATGTAAACAAGACGGGAAGCAACAGGAACACAAAAGGCGTGCAGTCTTTCAATTAATTTACAGTGTTATCAGCATATAAGTGTATTCTTTGCTTGCATGTCCTTACCCAAATCATTAGTAAAAAATAGAGAACAAAATGCATCCCAGAATGGAACCCTGGGGGACACTTTTAGTTGTCTCAAGAAAATTAGATTTGCGGGCCTCAGCATTAACACACTGAGATCAATCCACAGAATTTTTTTAACCATTTTACAGCTTTAGGACAAAGCCCAGCATTCCCAAGTTTGTTCAATAGCAATTTGTGGTCCACTGTGTCAAATGCTTTAGATAGAATCACAAATAAGGCAGCACAATGCTGTTTACTGTCCAAGGCACCAATCATTTATCACAACTACAGCATCAGTAATGGTAATATGGCCAGTGCTAAAGCCAGACTGACAGCTACTATTTTAACTACCTGAGAATCAAGGATCTCAGCCAGAATTGAGAGTTTGGAAATCAGACAATAGTTGTTCAGCTCTGAGTGGTCTCCTTCTTTTGTAATGGGAGAGCATAGGTCGCTTTCCAAAGTTTAGGAATTGCATTGGACGGAACTCAAAAAGAAGATCTAAGTAATAGGCTCAGCAAAAATATCTGCAACCACCTTCAAGAGATAAGAATCCAGATTTTCTGGACCTGCAGACTTTTTGTGGTCAATACTTTTGAGAGCTTTACAAACTTAAGCAACTGAGATAGGTTTAAAATCAAACAAATGCAGATTTCCATCAGTTGCAGTAGTGAAAGAACATGGGACAGATGTACAACTCTACTACACTGTGTTAAACATACAAAAACAGAATACAGTTATTTCCAAATTCTTTTTGATCTATATTCATTTGAATACATTACAAACACAAGATATTTAATGTTCAAACTGTGTTTTTGTAACACAAAAATGAGTGCACACACTCATTTTGAATTTGATGCTTGTGACATGTATCAAAAAAGTTGGGACAGGAGCGTATTTATCACCACCTTTTCTTTTAACAACACAGTGTTTGAGAAGTGAGGACACTAACTGCTGTGCCAAATTTCAGGTCAGTCCGACTTGCCCTGTCAGGGGTGTGGCCTTTCCAAAATCCCATTTTTAGGCATTAATTACAGCGCCCCCACATGGCCAATAGGGGTCATATTTCTGAGGAAGTATTTGCACATCAGTTCCAGTTATTGAGCTAAGATTAATGTATCTAGCTGCGGGGGGAAGGTAGTAAATAATAATAATAAATATGGCCTCTAGGGACGATTTCGGTTTCAAGCCCTCTCTCAGTCAACAGAAGAAACAAGTTAAAAATCAAAGCCTCAAGCAAAATCATGCAAGCTTTGAGCTTCACAATGCTGAGTTAAGTCACATCCAGTTTTAATTTTGACAATGGAAACCATTTTTTAAAAAAAATTGAAAAAAAAGTTAATCAATGACTTTATTCTGTGAAGAAGATGAGATGTTGACAAGTTAAAAATAGAACTTTGATGTTAAGAAAACTATTTTTTTTTTAAAATGTTGGTCAGTTTTCTTTTTTCCATGACAAAGACGAGATGTTGACGAGCTAAAAATAGATTTTAAATTTCAGCGGTGGACTATAAGACATTCAAAATGAGATGAGAGGAGAACTTAATAATTGTCATGGGCTTATGTCTCCATTCAGCTTAAACACTCCCAAAAAAAACTCCAGGACACAGATGATTTACTTCCGTGAAGTTTACTGGGAATCTTGTGAAACTGTAAACATAGTACAATGAAATATGTACATTATTACAGAAACCAAACACACAGTATCTGGGTAATTAGTACAGCTTAGCTAGCCTAGCTGTGTAGCTAATATGATGAGATGCTACCAAGCTAATCAAAACAGCAAGCAGCAGTGAAACGTAAAGCTAACTTAGCCTAGCAACACAATCAACATTTTAGCCATCTCAACATTCTAACAACTAAGTGATGACAAATAAGTGATGACTTAGTGTTACACGATGAAATCTACTCACAGACGTTGCCTTAGCATAGTGGGAGAAAGAATAGCTTTCAACTGAGGAGCTGGCGACTGGGAGTGCTCGCACAAAGCTGTAGCTGATCACTGCATGGCAATTCTACTTCCTGTTTCCCAGCATGCATTGCTTCTATGTTGCTATGGTTACAAAAATAAACAGATCAAACTTAACTGTGGTAACAAAGTGACAAACATATTTTCTAGAGGCATAACAATAATATATATCACTTTGAGCCGAGGGGCTCAACGCCAAGATACATTACAGATACCTTTCCTAAAATGTATCATCTAGTTCTCCTGTCATCTCATTGTTGATGTCCAGTAGTCCAGCATAAATATTTTTGTCCCGTCTCATCTCGTCAATGGAAGTGAAACTTACTTTACGTCATACTTTTTATTATCAAGATCTACTTTTAGCTAATCAATGTCACGTCCTCATCGTGGAAAATAAGGTCATGGATGAACAGTTTTCACAAACCTCACAACCTCTTCTATTAGTTGTGTGTACCGTGCTCCTGGCCCGTATTCGGAATTTCTATCAGAATTCTCAGAGTTTTTATCCAGTTTAGTCCTGAAATCAGATAATGTTATTATTGTAGGCGATTTCAATATTCATGCAGATGTTGATAATGACTCCCTCACTACAGCGTTTATCACATTATTAGACTCCATTGGCTTCAGTCAAAGTGTACATAAGCCCACTCACCGTTTTAACCACACCCTCGATCTAGTTCTGGCGTATGGAATTGAGATTGATAAATTAGTGGTCTTTCCAGAAAATCCCTCACTATCAGATCATTACTTAATAACTTTTGATTTCTTTCTTCTCAATTACTCACCACTCAGTAACAGTTACTATATTAGGTATTTATCTGATAGTGCGGTAGCAAAATTTAAGGAAGTGATTCCATCGGCATTAAATTTAATACTATGTCCCTCTTTAACTGAGGTTTCCCGTACCGGCTTTAAAGTCTCCCAAATTGATTATCTCGTCGATAGCGCTGCAGGCTCGCTGCGAACAACACTCGACTCCGTAGCACCTCTTAAAAAGAAGTTCACAAGGCTAAGAAAGTATGCTCCCTGGTATAACTCCCAAACCAGAAAATTAAAACAAATATTGCGTAAATTTGAAAGGAATTGGCGATTAACCAAACTGGAAGATTCTCATTTAGTCTGGGTAGACAGTCTCAAAACATAGGAGAGCCCTCCGCAATGCCAGAGCAAACTATTACTCATCATTAATAGAAGAAAATAAGAACAACCCCAGGTTTCTTTTCAGCACTATAGCCAGGCTGACAGAGTCACAGGTCTATTGAGCCTTGTATTCCTTTAGCCCTTAGCAGTAATGATTTTATGAGCTTTTTTAATGATAAAATTCTAACTATTAGAGGCAAAATTCATGACCTCCTGCCCTCTAACAGTACTAATCTGCCTTCAAGCACAGCTATAAGCGCTGATACATATTTAGATTGCTTCTCCCTGATTTCTATTAAAAAAATTGACCTCAATGATTTCTTCATCCAAGTCATCAATGTGTCTCTTGGACCCCATCCCAACTAGGCTACTTAAGGAAGTCTTACCTTTAGTTAACCTCTGGCCTCAGGAGTGACACCACAACATGCTCGCCAAATTTCGGGCGAATCTGATTAATTTTCATGTCACTTCATGTTTCTGTGTTTTTAGCGCCCCCTATTGGCCAATTTCCACCAAATTTGGCACAGACCCTCTGGCTGACCTCGGAAACTAGGGACTTGAGTTTGACGTTGATAGCTTTTACTTTGACAGTTAACACTTGCATACTAGACATGATCAATATATCTTTATTAACAGGCTATGTACCACAGTCTTTTAAGGTAGCTGTAATTAAACCTCTGTTAAAAAAGCCCACCCTGGATCCAGAGGTGTTAGCCAACTATAGACCGATTTCCAACCTTCCCTTTCTCTCAAAGATCCTTGAGAAAGTAGTAGCAGTCCAGCTGTGTAACTTTCTCCAGGATAATAATTTATTTGAGGAATTTCAGTCAGGATTTAGGGTTCATCATAGCATTGAGACAGCACTAGTTAAAATTACAAATGATCTCCTGATTGCTTCAGACCAAGGACTCATCTCTGTACTTGTTTTACTAGATCTTAGTGCCGCATTTGACACAATTGACCATCAAATTCTGCTGCAGAGACTGGAACATTCAACTGGCCTTAAAGGTTCTGCACTAAGATGGTTTAAATCTTACTTATCCGATCGTTTTCAGTTTGTTCACGTTCATAATGAATCATCTTCACGTACTAAAGTTTGTTTTGGAGTACCTCAAGGTTCAGTGCTCGGACCAATTCTATTCACTCTGTATATGCTTCCCTTAGGTAACATCATTAGAAATTTCTCTACAAATTTCCATTGTTATGCGGATGATACACAGTTATATTTATCGATAAAGCCAGAAGAAATGGATCAATTAACTAAACTTCAGAAATGCCTTAAAGATAAAAACCTGGATGAGCACCAATTTCCTGATGTTAAATCCAGACTAAACTGAGGTTATTGTTCTGGGTCCCAAACACCTCAGAAATTCTTTATCTGATGATATAGTTTCTCTGGATGGCGTTGCTCTGGGCTCTAGCACCACCGTAAGAAACCTCTGCATAATATTTGATCAAGATTTGTCTTTTAACTCCCATTTAAAACAAACCTCTCGGACTGCATTTTTTCATCTGCGTCATATTGCGAAAATTAGGCCTATCCTGTCACTAAAAGATGCAGAAAAATTGGTCCACGCGTTTGTTACCTCGAGGCTGGATTACTGTAATTCTCTATTATCAGGTAGCTCTAATAAGTGCCTAAAAACTCTCCAGCTAATCCAGAACGCGGCGGCATGTGTACTGACAGGAACTAAGAAACAAGATCACATTTCTCCTGTTTTAGCCTCTCTGCACTGGCTCCCGGTAAAATCCAGAATTGAATTTAAAATCCTTCTCCTAACTTACAAAGCTCTAAATGATCAGGCTGCATCATATCTTAGAGAGCTCATAGTGCCCTATTATCCCACCAGAACACTGCGCTCTGAGAATGCAGGGTTACTTGTGGTCCCTAAAGTCTCTAAAAGTAGAACAGTAGCCAGAGCCTTCAGCTATCAGGCTCCTCTTTTGTGGAATCACCTTCCTGTTTCGGTCCGGGAGGCAGACACTGTCTCCACTTTTAAGACTAGACTTACGACTTTCCTTTTTGATAAAGCTTATAGTTAGGGCTGGCCCAGGCTTGTCTTGGACCAGCCCCTAGTTAGGCTGACATAGGCTTAGTCTGCCGGGGGACCTCCTATAATACACTGAGCCCCTTCCCTCCTCCTCCCTCTCTCTCTCTCCTTTGCTAACATTCATGTCTTGTTACTGCATCTCCCTAACTCGGCTCTACTGCATGTCGCTAACTCAGCTTGTTCTCCGGAGCCTTTGTGCTCCACTGTCTCGCACATTAACTCGTGTCGCAGCTGTGCCTGGATGGTGTGTCGTGGTTGTGCTACTGCCGTGGTCCTGCCTGATGCCTCCCACTGCTGCTGTTACTGTTAGTCATACCTGTACTATTATACACATATCATTATTGTCACATACATATATAATCATACTATTAATATAATATCTGTCTCTCCTTATGTCTCATTGTGTCATATGGATTACTGTTAATTTATTATGTTGATCTGTTCTGTACAACATCTATTGCTCGTCTGTCCGTCCTGGAAGAGGGATCCCTCCTCAGTTGCTCTTCCTGAGGTTTCTACCATTTTTTTCCCCCGTTAAAGGGGTTTTTTGGGGGAGTTTTTCCTTATCTGCTGCGAGGGTCCTAAGGACAGAGGGATGTTGTATGCTGTAAAGCCCTTTGAGGCAAATTGTGATTTGTGATATTGGGCTTTATAAATAAAATTGATTGATTGATTGACAATAGTTTTTGTAAATTTAATTAACATTTGACTGTAACTAAAAGGCATGTTAGTCAAAAGACAAAGGCGATATCTAAAATAGCTGCCAAAATTGGTCTCATCAGCTGGAAAATTATGTCTTAAGAAAAAGTGAGACCAATTACACACTTGTGTGTTGCTCCAAGACAGCTTGAGTTTTGACCTATTTTATTCAAAGCCCAGCCCTCTGCAAAGACTTTCTGATTGATGGCAGCCATGTTATTACCGATTTTGCTAATTTACAGCAGGACTGTGCATGTCAGTCCCAGAAGGTGAGATGAGATTTGAGATGTAAAAGTGTGTCAAATTTCAAGTCAATCAGACTCAAGATGTGAGGGGCATGGCATGTGAGGGGCATGGCCTGTCAAAGTCTTCACCTTTTCGGCTCTCAGTGATAGTGCCTGCATTAGGCCGATTGGGATAAAATTTCAAGTGAAGCAGTTGAACATCATTTCCAGGTATGGTGCCAAATTGCATGTGTCGAACTTGTTCAGCACACGGTAAATTGAGCAAAGGCATTATATAGCACATAGTACTAATTTGGCCACGCCCACTCTGACACTTCAGATCTTGGTTAATTCTTGACCCCAGAGCATGTGCATTAAATTTAATGAAATTCTGTTCATCAGGTTTTGAGTTACACATTTGTAGTATTTGTGGCAATACCTATGGGTTCTGCTCAAAATGCTTATCTACCATGATATCTGGCAAGATTTGTGATGATAGGGCAATTGGTTAATCGTAAGTATAGCTAACTAACTGCTGAGCCATTGATGGCAGCCATGTTTTTGATATCGACCTAGCTCATTTGTGGTAGAAATGTGTATCTCCTTCCCATGAGGCTGCATAACAAACTTGACATTGACAGAGTTACATTATGCAAATTAGCAGCTAACCTGTCATAGCAGACTTAATGGTTCACAAGGCTTTTTTGTAGAGCGCATGGATCTGGATATGTGTGCCAAATTACAAGTCAATCAGACTTATGGTGTGAGTGGCATAGGCTTTTCAAAATCACATATTTGGGTGTTAGTTTAGGACAGTGTGGCTGATTTGAGTCAGATTTCTTGGTAAGCGTATGTGCATCATTTCCAGTTATTGGGCCAAGTGTCGTGATTCTAGCTCATTCCAGCCCATTCATGGCAGTTTGAGCAGGTGTGGCTAACGACTAATGACTAATAATAAGAATAAAAATGGCACAAGCTGAATAGGATTCTGCTCCTTCGGGGCTTGAATACTGATAAAACAAGAAGGTTTCAGCCCTTTAGACTGGAACTCTAAATAAATCTTGAAAGTGATGCACTTGAGTTGAATCTTTTATCTGTGTCACGCTGGTTTAAAACTCTAGTGATGCTGTGATGTATCAGATCAGTCCAGTTAGCTGCAATGTTCATTCAATAACTGATTTCCAATAAGGAGGCATTTTGGCCTGCTTTTGTGTCTCCCTGCTGTTGACTCCTCAGAGATACCTCCTCGCTCCTTGATCCTTGCTCCTTAGTAATAAGACCTTGAAGATGGCCTTCAAGATGGTGGACCACAAATACTTCTGGTTCAATCGAGTAGCGAGGAAAAATCAATTAAGAGACTCTCGGTGCAATAAAATTAGGTAGGAGAGAGGACACGAGGAAGTTAGCATAGTGAAAAGCACAGAACCCTTAGAACTTCACTGTCTGTACCGCAGCCTCTCTGCTCTGCTGTTAGCTGACTTAACTCTGTTTTGTGTGTGTGTGTGTGTGTGTGTGTGTGTGTGTGTGTGTGTGTGTGTGTGTGTGTGTGTGTGTGTGTGTAGGACCTCTGTCCCAACACAAGGGAGATGCTGCAGCATGATAATAAATTACACCAAACACACTGTTAAAACAGCTGTAACATTGGAGATTGTTTTTTTGTCTATATGGTTATATGATTGTCTTTAATGATCTTCCTGCCCCCAGACCCATTAAATAACAGGTTGAAATTGCTAACCTTACATGCTGGTTACTGCTGTCCTCAAATCAGCAGGTTGAGCTTAAGCTGAACACAGACAAACTTCCTCGTGGATACTTGGGGGAAAAATCTGTGAATATCAGTTGGGTAAAAGGCCTACTCAGGCAAATTACTTTGAGCCAAGTGTGCAGTTGATTATATACTAAAATGTTTGTACCACATTTTCTTCA
Organism: Cephalopholis sonnerati; assembly: GCA_019142605.1. Taxonomy (NCBI): domain Eukaryota; kingdom Metazoa; phylum Chordata; class Actinopteri; order Perciformes; family Serranidae; genus Cephalopholis; species Cephalopholis sonnerati. Next base: position 1,077,120 of record JAGQAX010000020.1, read on the forward strand.
TAGTGATAAATGTAGTACATTTCTATGAAATATTGATACATGAGGACTTTGGAGAAATGCCATTATGTTAATAGGCATCTACAGGTCCTCTGATTCTTAAGAATTCATTAGTTTAATCACCTAAATTCAAACCCATCAATTAACAGGGAGGTCTCAAAAGAGCCTCTCTACTGTGCTATTGAGAACTCAGCATAGTTCATGAATCAGGAGTTCATACACTTACTTTTTAAGGCTCATTCAATGTTATCTTTGTAAGGTACATCAGATTGTGTTTTTTTTTTGTAACCAAGCATGCTGTTAGAATGTACATATAGTCAGGACCGAAAATTGAAAAAGCCCCTCAGAAAAAAACATGGTAGGCATTTTTGAGGAAAAACACTTAAAGTATTGTTTCTATATGATTTTTTTAGTGCTGAATCCATTTCTGCCGGTTGCCCAGCTGTAAAAGTTACCGTTTCGTCATAATTATTGATTAATTAGCATAATTATTGATTAATCGCCCAAAGTTAGAAATGGCTATTAATTTCCTGTTTGTTAATATTCTCTATATGAATGTTTGGTATCATTGTAAAGGGGACATTCTAGGCTTTCATTTAAGCCCATGGTTGTATCTTTCTGAAAAACACAGATGTCACATGACCTCTTTAAACCATAAACTACACACATTTTCCCACAATTTTCGCCTAAACTAGTTTCTTTTATCCCTGTGGGATCAAGGGATATCTAGGACCCAAAATACAACAATCTCAATACTTAATGGATTTTGAGTGTGTAAATATATATATAAATATATATATATATATATGTACACACACACACAACACCAATTGTTTAGACATGATGATAATATTACTAATACTAGCACAATAATAATAAAAGGCCAGGTAGACATTTTTCATCTTTTTAATTAATCACTAAAATTCACTGAACATGGCAACTAATTACAAATATGGATAGTAATCAAAACAGCATTACAGTTTCTTTGTGTTCACTTTATTAAATTTTCTTCAGTGCATTATCTATTCATGCAAAGGTCACTTGACTTTCGGCACTGACAAGATGCAGTGCATGGGTTTGGCTTACAGCCGCATCAGGCTGTCCTGCATCCACTTGTGCAGCAACAGGTCAGTAGCTCCTCACAGGCATCTGGAACTGCAGGCAGTGACATGAGTTCAGGAACAAGCACATTGTCCTCCATCTTCCATCCCATATTTTCAGGGGGTGGCAGCACTGGGTACTGCAAGTGGGCCTGCCGCCAGACCAAAGTCTGGAAGTGAACACGCTGGATATGAAATTTCAGAGCATCTCTGGTGGGTGGCAGTCTCTCTATGGTCATACCCTTGACAAACATACCCAAACGGACATCATTGATGTTGTTTGTGTTCATTGCGCCATATAATTTGCAGAAGAACACTTCGACATCCATGATGGTTGAGTCACTAAGCTCAGGACCTTCACCAAGCCCCTTGAGTAGATGGCTGTGCTGTCTAAACACATTCCAGCATGTCTTCTTTGTGTGTCCTGAAATGTATGATGTTGAATCACTCCCAGTTAGTGCATGGAAACCTGGAAGCAGCTCAAGGACCTCTTCTTCCATCTGCAACTTTTCCACAACTGCATGAACTGGGATGTATTTTCTGTCCTTTGCTGTCCCTGCTTTCATCCAGATTTTTTGGCATGGCATTCTGTGGAAGTAGGCGATTAGCAGAATCAAGACATCGGTGTCTCTTGCAGACACAACAATGGTTTCTGCTCTGCTTTTAATGCAGTGAAGAACAATTCTTGTATCTGCTTCTTCATGTTTAGCTTCCAAGCTGTCTGTGTCAAAGGTTGGGTCAGAAGTTTCAACCCGCTCTTCTTCACTGAAACCACCTGCAGCAACTATGATTTTGTTTGCTGGTGCCCTCAGAATCAGCTGTTGAGAGAGAAAGCAAGCAAGGTCTGCCTTGTTGTCTTGGTGAGCAATGAAGTTCTCCCACTTTTCAGGAAGTGGTAAATCTCTGTTTGTAACTGGTCGTCTGATTGCTACTGCGCCTTTCCCACGCCGTTTCCTTGTTCCGCGTTTGATTGAGTGCTCATGGTAGCAATCAAACAGGACATCAATTCGCTGGAACTGTGTGCCACTTTGAAGAACACATCCAACAAAGGTGTCTGCCAGGTCTCCAAAGGTCTTGGCTTCTTGTGGTTTTCCAATGGAAATTATTAGAGCTTGTCCATCAATGACTAGCATTGGTTCACGCTGTAGATCTGTGGCTTTAAGGTCACTGGGACATGGTATGTCAGCTGTCAAGATCTTGGCAAATATTGCCTTTGAACCTGAACGAAGCTGCCCATTAACCTCTGACCAAAATAAGTGTTAGTTACCTTTACTTGAGAAGATGGACACCAACAAAATATTGAAAGCTGTTAGCATGCGTGTTGTCCTCTTGTCTGCAGTAACTCCCTAGTCATGTTCCAGGCTCACAGTAATTCCCCAGATAGTAATAATATGATCATATTATACATTTTCTGAAACTCCATAGGCAAGTGAGTATTGCAGTATATGTTTTTTTTTGTATCCCTGGTGTTCCTAGGCACCACAGGGTTAAAACAAAGAAAATAATTTAGGCGGAAATTGTGCAAAAAAAAAGTTCTTCATGGTTTGAGGAGCTCTAGTGACCTCCATCTATGTCAGAAATGTTCATAATTGGATTCAAATAAAAGCTACAAATGTCCCCTTTAAAATGATACCAAACATATATTATTGAACATTGGGAAGTGCCCTGTGCGCCTAAACCAGGATAGGCAACAGCGTCTAACATCCAATTTACCATGGGGGGGGGGGGGGCGGTTAAGTTGGAGGAGGAAATATAGAAAACCAGGGGCCTTATTTGAAGGGCAA